>JAOWBR010172592.1:0-10157 GCA_028571145.1 Dionaea muscipula
TTCTCCTCATCCCATCCAATTTTTTTATTCACCACACTTTATTATCCACCCCACTTTATTAATTACTCACCCTACACCCCACTTTATTACTCACCTCACTACTTTTTGATCCAACGGCTATTACATGTTCCCGCCTTTTTCATTGATCTGACGACTGTAAATATATTGGGACATTTTTTGGAGATGAATTCAAACTTCGAGCTTCCTTGTATAATAGATATCCCTAATATTTGAATTGTTTGCATCAACTTAACTATATATTAAACCATCCTTGACTAGTCAAAGTGGTTGGTTACCATCGTCGAAAATGACGAGTTTTTGAAGATTCCTCGATAAAGTATTAAAAATAAAAAACTATATATTAAAAAATGTAGAAGTATTTTTGGCCTTCCTAGTTTGAGCATGGATAGGCCGAGAGACTTGTCAACCACACCGAATCGGCCGTGACGGGTTCATCATCTTGATTCCTATGCCATGTCCATAATGCACTTGTACCGTTCACTATATTAAGTTCTCCATGGCCAAAGCTTGCTTCTCGAAAAAGGGAGATACTAGGTTGAGGATCCATGTAGCTGCACAGCAAGGTAAAATTACTAGTAAACACAAACCAACACTTGTTTAGAGTAATTGAGACCTGAAATTAAATTAATTAATTATATATAGCTTTTTACTTTACTAGTTATCATCAAGACAAGACATACTCTGTAGCAAGCCCTTCACGGTTTCCACCATCTCCAATATTGATATACACCGGACCACAATTATCGGCTTGTCCATCGTAAACACGAGTCTGTTGTAAAGCGCAATAGAAAACGAATTAGATAACTTTTATCTTTCTTGTTTAGCATATATATTGAGACTATTCTAACCCAAGCACGCTTAATTTGGGAATTCTAATAAATTTCGTTCCACAAAAAGCGGTTAACCAAATGGTGATATAATCATCATATCTTTTTCTTGTCAGTACTTCCTCGATCATCCTCCAAGATCGATATGGGATAGACGTGCACCCCCCGCCCACATCAGCTCTTCCATGGCTCTTCCTTGGCTCTTCCTTCTAGGTCCGCTCAATGAGATCCCTTATGATTAGGACCCCTCGACACATGGCATATGTACATCTATCCCCTGAGGGGTGGGTCCTAGAAGGAAGAGTCGGCGTGGATACCTGGCTCCTAAAGGGGAATGAGTGTACGTCTTCCCATATCGACCTTCGGAAATGACTGGGGAAGTACTTATAAGAAAAAGATATCACCACATGGTTAACTATTTTTCGTGGGGTGAAATTCATTAGAATAGTCCAAGGATGAATGATTTTTCGAAAAGTTCTCGCTAAGTACGAGTGCGAGTAGCCGATCGTCATATAAGTTTTGCTTCCCTAATTAGGGCTTACGGGGTTCATTCTGTTGCATAATATTGATTCTATCAACATGGTATCAGACTAGGCCTAACATAGTCAAGACAGAGATGATTGAGAGGGAGGCTTACAAATCGTTCGTAGGCGTGAACATGTCCGGCGAACACAATGTCAGCTTGATATTGATAAAATAGTGGTTCCATGGACTGCATCATGTCTACTGATTCTTTCTCCCCTTGGTGAGCATAGTTTGAGTTATACCAAGGTGCGTGAACGAGCACGAATAGCCAGGGAGTCACCTGTCTATTGACGGATTGCAAGTCATTCTGAAGCCAAGCATACTGATCTGAGCCCTGGTCGAAATCGGTGTATGAACACAGCATGACGACATGGACTCCGGCGACGTTAAAGGAGTAGAATAAGTTGGAGTCAGAGCCACTCTCCGCATATGGCATTTGCCATCTCGCATTGTATGCCGTGAATTTGGCAGGAGGGACTTCCTTCTCCACATCATGGTTCCCTGGTGTAACCATCCAAGGACGCTGGCTAGCCAATGGCTCAACCAAGACCCCAAATGAGTCCCACCGTGGCTCATCATAGTCCGCATACGACAAATCTCCCGGTAACAGCAACATGTCATAGCTCGTTTCTGCTATGTGTTGGAGGGTCGATTGTGTCCATCCCGTCTGACCTAAATCACCTGCACGTGCTTACATTGAATCAGTTGAAGTAACTGTTAAGACATCAACTCTACCAAAAATCTTACCTATGACGATCAAGTTGAGGGGGAATTGAGTCGGTGGGGTGGTGAAATTGAAAGAACGAGAGTCGTCGTTGCTGCACTGATAGTAGTAGACGGTGCTCGGCTGCAACGGGCCGATCACGGTGTGGTGAATTAGGCCAGATTGGTATGATTGATAGGAATAAGAAGTGGAGTTTCCCTGGGCAGTGGAAACATAAGCTCCCGGTGAAGTCCCATAATTGATTGTTGATGGTGCCGTGAGATTTGTGATCCATGATACCCTCACGTTGTTTGGGCCCGCCGTTGATACATGGACCTGTTGAGTTCACATTTCTCATATCAGGAAAAAAAACAAAAACCAAAAAAAAAATACAACTGTGGACCATGAAGACCAATCCATTAGCCCATTATATGGAACAGAGAAGATGAACCAAGCCCAATCCCATTGGTGGCTAGACCGTGGTTCGATTCCAGCCTCTCTCGATTCTCGTAAACGAGCAGGAAAGAGAATCGAAACCGAGAATTCTTCGATTTCGATAAGGTTTCGGTCCCAATCTAACTTATGCGTCCACTGTTTTGTTAAAGAGTGTTGTTGAAACAATCAAAATAATAACTTATATCATTATTTTTTTATTTTTATAAAAATAGTTGGATAGTCTTTATCGAACAGTTTGATAGCCTTGAACATTCACTATCTTTATCAAACTTTTGGACTAAGGCAATCAATTTTTTTTTTTTTGGGAAAAAAGTGATTGCATAAGTTAATTTTTTTGATGGCTTTTAACGGGTCCCCAAATAGGAAGGACGACAAGCAAATGTCAGTTTATATATATAATATGAACATAAGTTATGATACCCATTGACAACCATTGAATTTAGATGTATTGATGGTTGAAATTGAAAGTTTGAAAAAGTGGAATTTGGGGAGTGGAGGGCCTAACAAATGGGGGTGTGGTAATATAATATCAAAACTCGTGTATTAAGTGTATTCATATTACGGGCCGGTTCTATGTATTTTTTTTCAACTCTTATCCATCTATCATGACAACCGTTAATAGAAGATCAAAAGTATATCTAGGTGATAACAAAGTCAACATTTAATAAAATATAGGCTTTCAAATATAATTCTGACCTTCCATAATCTCTAAATTAAAGGAAATAAGTAAAAAAATTTATAAGGAATCATCCCCTTTTTGGCTTTTTTTTTTTTTATAATCAAAACAATTAACGAAGCAGCAAATGTAGGGAAGTCTACCTGCTGAGGAGTGGTGGGATCATCGAGGCTGAAGAAGAGTGTTTCCCGTGGTGGCGGGCGAGTGTATGCAAGAGCACCGCCGATGAATCCGGCGAATGCCAATGCTAGCAACATTATAAGTAGAACTTGGGAGCCCATCGATCGATCTTAATTATTCTTGGGCAGAAAAAGGACTAATCAAATCGTAATTAATCTGGATTCCGTCTCATCTCATCGCTTATAATTTATATATATATATATATATCCTCATAAGTGAGAAAGAGTTTGCATGTTGAATGACAAAAGATTCATTAACTCAAAGGAGTAGTGGAAGATTTTGCCATATCAATTTCAATTACTTGGACCTGTAAAATGCAAACTCGTACTATTTGAAGATCAAACATCGTTAGCTAGGTGGGCAAAACCTATGCATCAAGTAATTAATATTGATGGGCATGCATTAGGGTGGGCACGGTCCGGATCGGTTTCATATTTTGAAGAATCGGAGCTAAACCGTTTCATTATGAAACGGGTCGATTCGGTTCGGGTTTTAAAATTTTAAAGTAAGAACCGGATCGGAACCGGACCGTTTCAAATAATTCGGTTCCAAGGACTAGCGGGTTGGACCCGTTTGATACCAACTAAGTCCACAGTCCGGTTTCACGGGTCGGTTCCACCAAATCTGAAATCACAAAGCCAAAGAAACAACCAGCAAGCTTCAAGGATACTCATGGACACATGGTCCCGTGGACGAATAATGAAAACGATTCGGGTCTTGGACCCGTGGTTCCGGCGCATCAGAACCGGCTCAAACCATCCTCAATGTCTGCGGTTCTAGGACCCGGACCGTTTGCAAATTTGGAAACATAGAACCGCTCCGGAACCGGACCGTTTTCTGCGGTCTGGGTCGAACTCGCGGTTCCTAGAACCGTTTGCCCACCCCTACCCCAATGTCATCCAGCCACCTCTCTTTACAATTGCATCTGCCAAATCTTTTCGACCAGCTTCGATTAACTCTCTCTTGTAAGGAAACCTATTTGGCTTCTTTGAGTTTTTCATGAAATCAACAATCTTTGCCACCAATTTCGTGTCCCCATATTTGGTTTCCCACCTTTGACAACTCATTGAAATCCCACGAGTATCAGATAATGGTAAAAAAAAGTACGCAACAAATTTCACCACACCTTGAATTGAAGGGCCAAAACACGCAAAAAAATCAAGAAGATGCAAAATGCAAGCTGTTTAATGGCAAGCATGGAAGAAGAATGTCATGTCACACACAGAACAAAACAAGCTAATAGCAACTATCGTGTTCTTTTTCATTGGCGGGGTTCATTTGCAAGATGTGCCAAAATGCCAATAACTGAAACTAACAGGCAAAATGGTTGCCAATTTTGCTCCAATTCATCATAGAAACCAAATATAGTTACATCCAACTAAAAAGCACATAAAATGGCGTAATAGAGAGAGACAATAATTGAGAAAAAAATCCACTTACAATGATCGTTCATATGTATAAGTCTCGGGCGAAGAACGACCAGCGGGGACGAAAGAACCATCATCACTCCCTACATCACTGCCGGGAGACCCACTGCGCCGTTGAGCACTTGTACTACGATATTTGTCCAATTTCGACCTCCAATCAACCAATTCCATCTTCTCTTTTTCATCATCCACATCCCAACCCAGAGTCATCCAACCACCTCTCTCGACAATAGCTTCCACCAAATCCATCCTCCCAGCATCAATCAACTCCCTCCTCGTCGGAAACATATGGGGCTTCTTCGAATCATTCATAAACATCACAATTTTGGCCTCCAATTCCCCCTCACACTCATCCAATTCCCCCTCTTCTCTCTTCTTACAACTCCTCAAAACCCCATCACACCGCTGCGTCTGTAGCTTCTGCTTCAAGCAGCAAAGTTCACGGGTGGTGCGCTGTCTTTGAGAGACAACGACGAAGGAGAAGCGAGGAATGGACGGTGAGAGTTTGGGACGGAAGGTGAGCTGGGTTGAAGCTGCGATGAGCGACGCCATCGTTCAGGCATTTCGTCGAACACTTGCTGGGTGGATTTTCCACGCTGAACTGAAAAGCTTAACGTAACGGCAGTGGGAAGGAAAGAACAAACAAAGTCGGAATCTCCGGTAATTTGGTTTTTTTAAAAAAAAAATTAAAAAAAAAAAAGAAGAAGAGAAAACTATGCAGAAAACCTGATAATTTGGGCGGGGAAATCAAGAACGAGGATCGGCCCAATTTTCATCTTCTTTTAAAAATTTCATCTCCCTTTTATATTAATTATAAAATTAGTTTCATCTCCATAGTTAGTGTTATAAAATTATAACACTAATTATGTTATTAAAAAAAATGATATGTAAATTTACTTTTTTTTTTGAAAGAAGTTAATTTCATAAACTCATCGATCCCTGTACACAATGAGTCCATCATGCTAAATCATCCTGAATGAAATTTATATAAGTTCAAAATTCTATTTAGTGTATATAAAGAATCATGGAGCTCCCGCGCAAAAATCATATTGTTTCGCTCCCACCAAATACCAATGATCGTCGCAGTAAAGACCGCTCTCAATTTCTTGGCTCGCCTAGATTTTCCTTTATCCTTTTGTTTCAATCCAGGATTTGCACTCACTTCATTCTCTTGCCCTTCATCCTAGTTGGGCTCAACGCCTATTCATATCCTTTTTTAATGAGGATTGTTTTCATCTTCATCCTCCAGATGTCAAAATCGGAGGTACTACCAAACACTTTCAATTCCAATCGTTGGGCCATCTCGGAAATGTCATAAATTGAAATCACAAACAAACACTCACAAATTCGCAAAATCTGTCTCCTCCAAGAACAAACACCAAAGTCCCGGTTCAATCGGCTCGGGGGAGGAGTGTGAGGTGATCCAGAGGTGATTCCGATCCACTCCAAAGAGAACCTAAGAGGGAGGAGAAAACAGGTCAGAGGATACCCCGAGATGTGACCCTGGGGAGACCGCTCCAGTGCCTAAGTCAGCACGTGTCCAAAATGACCGGTAGCCCCTACATGCGAGGAGAACCGGAAAAAACAGAAAGAGAGAGATCAGCTAGGAAAGGGATCAGGCAAGGTGAATCGGGATAGACAAGAGGGTGAGAGTCGTCGCGCGGGCCTACGACCGAGGGAAGACAAGGCCGGACCGAGCGAGGTCAAGTCAGGAAATGACCAAACAAAGAGTATCCGGACAGTTGGTGTCGGGCAGATTGACCGGACAGGACTGTCGGGCACGGTCGCCAGACAAAGAGGAGAGAGAGCAGAGGCTGGCCTCGTATGACCGGGAAGACCAGGAGGGAGTGCTCCGTGCAAGGTCTAACCGGGTAGAGAGGAGAGAGAAAAGTGTGTGTGAAAATGAAAGAATGAAGGGTTATTTATAGGCAAATAAGGAGAGAGAAACCTGGGCGGGGTCGCCGGGCAGATGCTCCAGGTAAGTGTCCGGGCAGATGGTGCCGAACAAAGTGATGAAAACTTCGGGAGGACCGTTTGAGCACTCCGGAGCTCCGATCGTCGAACGGTCTACGTCTACGTGCTTCTAACGAGGTCGAGAGTCATCTTATATGAGTTCGGTCGGGTTTGGCTAAGGTTGACCAAGGTTGATCATGAGCTCGGGTTTAGTCGAGTCAAGCCGAACGGTCCAACCTCGGACCCGTTGGCCACGTGTCCCTACGGAAAAATCCCCCTACAAAACACACATTTCTTGTTTCTAGCTTTTTCCAAAGATCAATCAACTCATTAGTAATAAGTATCCCATCTAAAATACTCCCTCCTAAGAATGTCGACTGCACCTCACTCACAAAGTCTTTGCATCACAAAATAAATTTTCTATTTTTTATAATTTATAATTTATCAGTTCTTCATGATTTTTTATATTTTAGATGTTTTGAGAGTTTCTACCGAAAATATAAAAAGTATTTATTTTTTAATTTTTTATATTTTAAAGATTTTGAACTAAAAACGACAGAAAACAAAAAATTTAAAATCAGAAAACATAGAAACTAAAACCAAAGGCAGCCTAAGATTTTAAATAAATCCACCTTCTTGATCTGCAGTCCCGCTTTGTCAAAAAAGGAAGAAAAACAAAAGTAGTATTATAATCAATTTATCACAATTAATACAAAAACTAAATTTATCACAATAAACTAAAAGAATACAAGCTAGCACGCATTAGTTACGATGAAGAAGTCATTTGCTAATTAATTTATAGCCGATTAGAATATTTGGCTCCCCACACTACTCGCCCCCTTGTATTTCTCCTGGGCATGATTTTCCAATTTTAGACATATCTAACAAACACTATTAAAGCATCACTTCACCATTTCGATTGTTGATATTATTAATTCCCCATTCAAAAAAAAAAAAAAGAAAAAACCACCAAGTCTGAGCCAGCAATTCTATGTTTTCGTTGGCTCCCTCCTAGCTTAAGGGGAACTGGGGTTCATCCCCAATAAGGGCTTTGAATAATTGCTCATTGATATTTCATGCAAGCCCAAATAGCTTAATTTCATCGATCTAATTTTCGTTTCTGTTAAAAACAAAAAACAAAAGGAATGGCAGCAAGTAATTTTTTTGGGTTGTACTTGTTCATGGCTTTTGCCATGATCGTCCCAATCCTCCATGCTCACATTGGGGAGTACGATGAGTATTGGATGAAGCGTGAGGCCGAAGCTAAAACAAGAATCCAACAAGCTTATCATCCCGAGCCTTTTAATGTCACAAATCATTTCAACTTTCACGTTCATGAGTAATAAGACTTAAATTATTCGTACAAATATTAATTTAATGTCAATTTTACTAGGCCAGATCATGATTAAAAATATATAATCTATATATATATATGCATGTATATATTGTAGGGCGATGAAGGGGATCGACATCAACAGCACAAGGAGGAGCTTGATGGGAAAGAGATACAAAGGTCCCTGCATCGCCACCAACCCCATAGACCGATGTTGGCGGTGCCAACGTAACTGGCACGAGAACCGGAAGCGGCTCGCCGACTGTGCGTTGGGGTTCGGCCGAGGCACCACCGGAGGAAAGGACGGGAAGTTCTACGTGGTCACCGAAGACACCGACAATGACATGGTGAACCCGAAGCCAGGGACCCTCCGGCACGCGGTGATCCAAGAGGAGCCGCTGTGGATCATCTTCAACAGGTCGATGGTGATCAGGCTCAACCAGGAGCTGATCATGACCAGCAACAAGACCATCGACGGCCGAGGAACCAACGTGCACATCGTCGGTGGGGCTGGCTTCACCATCCAGTTCATCCACAACGTCATCATCCATGGCATCCACATCCATGATATTGTCCCTGGAAACGGTGGCATGATCAGGGACTCCGTTAACCATTACGGCTTCAGGACACAGAGCGATGGCGATGCTGTCTCCATCTTTGGAGCCACCCATGTGTGGCTCGATCACCTATCCTTGACCCGAGCCTACGACGGCCTCATCGACGCCATCCAGGGATCCACCGCCATCACCATCTCCAATTGCCATATGACCCACCACAATGAAGTACGTAACATTAATTAATATTAATTTATATATATATAGTCATTATTCAGAGTGGGGTTCGCTTTTTTAAGGGATTGTGAACTTTTCACAACCCTTGATTAGCAATCATAAGGGTCCAGATATTTTCCACTCCATTGAAATCTAGACCCTTGATGATTGTTAATCCAAAAGTTGTGAGAAGTTCACACTTCCTTGAAAAAACGGAAGCACACTCTGAAGACTGACTAATGAATATCCCGTGTTATTACTGTTGAACGGTCCACATGATTCGTTATATATATGCAGGTGTTCTTGTTTGGGGCGTCGAATAGCTATACAGAGGATGTGAAGATGCAGATAACAGTGGCGTTCAACCACTTTGGTCAGGGATTGGTCCAGAGGATGCCGAGGTGTAGGTTCGGCTTCATCCATGTGGTGAACAACGACTATACTCACTGGCTTATGTACGCCATTGGAGGCAGCATGCATCCCACCATCATCAGCCAGGGGAATAGGTTCATTGCTCCTGCTAATGCCTTCGCCAAGGAGGTATGTATGTATGTAACTCTAATATAAGTACTATACATAATTAAACATAATACATGGACTCATCATGGAGTTATATGAACAATTAATAACATTGATAACGAATCATTTGGACCGTTCAACCGTGAGAGCAGCGAATGAAGCTAGATGAACGGTTTAAATGATTCATTGGTTTTTGTTGTTGACTTAATTCGTTATTAAATATTCATATAACCGTCCTGATATTTATATATCTTAATTATCTGTTTAATTTGCTCAACATTAATAAAGGTGACCAAGAGGGAGGCGGCGGAGTCAGAGTGGAAGTCATGGACATGGAGATCGGAGAACGACCTGTTCTTGAACGGAGCCTTCTTCAGGGAATCAGGATCTCCGCTGACCAACAACCCTTACCAAGATCATATGGTCGCTCCTTTCAGCGCCGAATACGTCAGTGAGTTGACCCGTTTCACTGGTCCAAGAAAATGCAGAATTGGAAGAAAGTGTTAAAGAGACCAACAAAAACAAATTCATTTTGGATACGTGCATATGATCACACACACACACACAAGAAGAAGAAGAAGAAGAAGAAGAAGAAGAAGAGCTTCATTTTGTTTTTCCATCATTCATTTTGTTTTCTTCTTTTGGGTTTTCTAGGCATTGTATGCTGTCAAGGGTGATCTTGATCAATAAAAAGAAATAATGAATTAGATAGTGCTGAAATTTTGTGAAATACAAAGCGAATTTTTATTATTATAAATATGGCACAT
>JAOWBR010172603.1:0-11279 GCA_028571145.1 Dionaea muscipula
CAATCTCAGACCCTTTGGCCACGTGTCTCGAGGGGGTAAATCCCCCTATATCAATCTTTATCCTTCAATTCACTCCTCTCTCGTGTCGATCGGATCCACTTCGTCGGTCGGAGTCGCCTTATCCCGATCAAATCGGGATTTTAATAATTACCTCTGGAGAGTCTTAGGTGCTGATCGTCGGATTTTTTCAGAGATATTATCTACTATTTGCCTCTTAACCGAGAGGGAGAGAGAGAAAGAAAGAGAGTTCGGTTCGGAGCCCAGAATCGGAGCAAAAAATATGCCGGTGTTCAAGACCCCGTTCAACGGCTACTCCGTCAAATTCAGCCCGTTCTACGAGAACCGACTCGCCGTCGCGACTGCCCAGAACTTCGGCATCCTCGGCAACGGCCGCCTCCACGTCCTCGACCTCTCCCCTTCCCCTTCTCCCGTCACCGAATTCGCCGCCTTCGACACCGCCGACGGCGTCTACGACCTCGCCTGGTCCGAATCCCACGAGAATCTCCTCGTCGCGGCCGTCGCAGACGGATCCCTCAAGCTCTACGACCTCTCCCTCCCTCCCCAGTCCAACCCCGTCCGCTCCCTCCACGAGCACTCCCGTGAGGTCCACTCAGCCGACTGGAACCCCTCCCGCCGCGACTCCTTCCTCTCCTCCTCCTGGGACGACACCGTCAAGCTCTGGACCACCGATCGCCCCGCCTCCCTCCGCACCTTCTCCGAGCATTCCTACTGCGTGTACTCCGCCTCCTGGAACCCTCGCCATCCAGATGTCTTCGCCTCCGCCTCCGGCGACTGCACCGTCCGCGTCTGGGATGTCCGTGAGCACGGTTCCACCATGTTAATCCCAGCTCACCAGCACGAGATCCTGTCCTGCGACTGGAACAAGTACGACGACTGCTGCATCGTCACTGCCTCCGTAGACAAGACGGTTAGGGTTTGGGATGTCAGGAATTTTAGGGTTCCGGTGGCCGTTCTGAACGGGCACAGTTACGCCGTGAGGAAGGTCAGGTGCTCGCCCCACTCCAGGAATTTGATAATGTCATGCTCTTATGATATGAGTGTCTGCCTGTGGAACTATATGATCGAGGACGCCTTGATTGAGAGGTATGATCATCATACGGAGTTTGCTGTGGGTATTGACATGAGTGTGCTGGTCGAGGGGCTGCTAGCCAGCACCGGTTGGGATGAATTGGTATATGTTTGGCAGCATGGGACTGATCCTAGAGCACCTTGATATAGGAGAGGAGACAGAGTACTGGGAGCTGAAATGTTATGATAATGAAGATGGAATGTGAATTCAGTGATTTTTATTGTTGCTGATAAGTTAATGCTCCAGCTTCACTGCAAAGCATGGTATACGAATGATGATCCCAGGTATGTTGCACCTTGTTTTTAGTTTGAAAAAATCTTTTATATCCATTGCTTCAGTGAAATGACCCGAGTATTAAGAACCCGTTGTATACTAATTAGAATAAAAGAAGAGTTTACATTATAGGATGATTCTTTTGGTCATTCGGATTGTTACTGATTGTGTTGTAATGGTTATGATTCTATTGGTCGCATTTGTGGTGTGGAGGAACTCAAAATTGAGCCTTTCTTATAGAAAAGATCTTTGAAGGGCTTTTGTGTTCTTGTTCTGTGAATTGAAATGAGATGGATGATTCTTTTGCTCATTTTGGGATTATTATTGATTGTGTTGGGAAATATGATTTTATTGGTTGCAATTGTGGAGGAACTCAAAGTTAGGCCTTTGTGTGTGTGTGTGTGTGTGTGCGCGCACGCCTATAAGGCTATAAGGAAAAGATCTCTGCAGGGCTATGGTATTGTTGATGGATGAATTCGATGCTTATGATTTTTGGAATGTGGAGAATCGCCCTATTTGCATCATGTATGAGAATTGATACCTAGTATTCTGTTGGCTGTGCTGTATTGTTTGGGACCTGTAACATATGAACTTGTAGCTTTGTGTTCCTCATGGAGGATGAAATTTTTTGTGTGTCGTGCGTGGAGGATGAAAGGGGATGCAGTGATGGATATGGGTAACTGAAGGACAAATGGACATGAATTAGGAAAAAAACACACACTTAGAGCATGTTTGAAATCTGGTAGCTGTTTTTGCTCTCTCTTCTTTTACATTCAAGAAGCCAGTAAATCTCATTGACTTCAACTTTTTCTATAGGTACTTCCGTACTTGGATAATGTTCTTCTTAGTATATTCAGCCCCGTGCTAAAACCTCATTTCAGCCGCTTGGGGAGGAAAAAGTTGTTCATTACTTAATTATAAGCAATTATGGTGAGAAGTTCTGTGAGCCTACATGAGAGAGCAGATGTTTGCTTGAGCCTACATGAGAGAGCTAAGGATAAATCTAGTACGTGTGGATGGTAAGATGAGAGAGAGTATGGTCTCCTGATCTCAGAACTTTGGTCATAGAATGCGTAAGGAGAAGCTGCAGAACTGAAGATTTGATAGAGGGGGAAAGATGAGCAGAGACACGGATTAGGGATGATACAAATGCAAAAGATTTGGGTTTCTTGATTCACCTTCTGTGCAGAAATAAGAAAGGAATAGTGAACTCGTGCTTACTACAAGGGGAAGTGTACTGTGTATTGGCCAAGAAGTATCACACTATTTGCTGACATTATCAAAGGATAATAATATCCTCGTCTTTCCAATTCTAAATCGACATTTTTCTAAGCCCCCATTACTGAATAACATTTACTCTCCCCTAAACACGCCTCGTGCATTGAACAAGTCCAAAATGTGAGCTTAATTTTGCAGCATTGGTTAAGAAAACTATGGTAGCTGTTAGGTGGTGGCAAAATTGCAGGAATAAATTTTTGGAGCCTAATTTGCAGTCCTCGTATGCGTGAGCAGAGCAAAGGATCATCGCATTATATATTGTGCTGACGGAGAATCACCCACCATTGATTTAGTCTAGTTAAGAGGTCTCCAACTAATGAACAAAATTGGGAGATCACATCTGAGATAGGTTTCAAGCTTCTGGATATTTTATCTCAAGACATAGTTTCAGTAGGGGAAGCCGAACTGCTCGTACCTGAAGTTGTTCATTTGGTTTTCCAGAGGAGAATGGCTAACCCCCCCCCTCCAAATATTGCCACATCAGAGGGGTGTGGGGTGAGGCATTATTTGGAGGGGGGATTAGCAATTTGGTTTTCGAGAGCTTAGCCCGGCCTCATGATTTCCTTGACATGGTGGCGAAGAGAAGTCAAGTAAGCTCGGTGTTACGGTCTGATTCCTCTAAACGGATCGTGCGGAAGTTCCACGTTAAGATCTCAGTCTTAACTCAGATTCTCTACTTTAGAGAATGATCGCTCGCTTGGGCAAAGAGCTTTTCCGTCCAACAATGCGACTCCCAAGTGTCCCATATCATCTGAGGTCAATCTTATTTGCACGCACACTGACTAGTTTCGTCGTGTCTTGGGCTCATCAGGGGAATGACTTGCAGCTCCCGATCAGTTGGTGACGGGATAGAACATCCCTTCGTCACAGAAACATCTATCCAACGCCACACCAACGCTTTAATGTTGCAGCCGTTTACTATTTTTGCACAATCAATCGTGGACGTCTCGATCGTCATTGTCACGGATCAACGGATCGTGATACTAGGCACAACTTCACTGAACCAAGTCCAACATTGAGGAAAGCAAAGCAAGGAAGACACAACAGCCACTTCAATCAAACCCAGGTGCCGCAGCCAAATAAAAATAAGCAAGAATGTAGTATAAAGCACCCATACATCTAAACAAAATTTTTACAAACCAAGTTTCCTTTTTTGGACAGTCCAACTTCAATAAATCAATCGTCGGATCATGCCCCCCTCATCATTTTCCTATACAAATTAATGACTTGAAGGGAAAAAAGGAGAGTAAAAGCGAAAAATAGTGAAGATCAGATAGTGGGACTGTAGGAAGCTGATTCATAATTAATCAGAACAAAAAATATAAAAAAAAGGGGGTTGCACCGTTGTTACAATTCATATGATGATTATGACAAACACTCCACTACCAGAAAACAACCAACAAAAAAGCTTGAACTGGAACTGGTTCTAGCAAAGCAAAATGGATTTAAAATTGGAACCCAGACCTAGCAGTGTGAATAGCAATACGGGATTGGAGGAATATTAGTGTTAAGCTAAATGTTTATCACTAATTGATTTAGTAATAACATTGATAACAAATACTTACATGTTAGGTAGCGGACAGTCAACGCACTATATATATATATATATATATATATATATATATATGACTGATACCATTTAATGGAATGATATTTATAACAAATGCTACTATCATGCATGTGAACAAACATATGAGTAGCATATGAGAATAAGAGAAGTATGTGATTGATGACATCTACGTCGGAGATGAGTCACTCAACAGATCTTACAACGGAAATTGCTCTGTCGCGTGAAGGAAACGCACGAACGAAAGCACGGCACGCTCACTGTGCTACATTGATTTCACTGTAGCACAAGATCAATGTGCACTGTACCCACAATGTGTGTATCGCACGTCGCTTCGTGCCTCCCTTCCCATGTTGTAGCAGAATTCTCTTACAACCGTTAATTTATAGAAGTGCTACTAGACGAGCAACAATGGATTGTGTAGCGACTAGCGAGAGCAGGACCTTTCTATTGGTGACGATCCTTAACCTTGGGTTTTTTCTTGTTCGAGTCATTTCATTTTTCCTGTCTACATCAGTTTGTTTGTTTAGGATTCTCTCCAGTTTGTTTTTCATATATTTCCTAACCTTAATAACTTATCCATAGTTAGGTGTTCCTGCCCAATACTGGCGGTTGGGGACCCCAAAAGCCAGAAGATCATATTCATACGTATACGTATTCGATGATATATTCCAAGGTGTATTAATTCCCAAATCCCATGTACTGACTGACAGGTGATACAAGATGCTGACCCAAGACGAGAAACAGAGCAAACAAATATAAAAAAGACGGCCGGCCACAGTAAGATCATCATCAATATTTTCATCATTTTAATTAATTGAATCCACAAATAGCTTCCATATACTATGGATAGTGGATACAATTATACGAATAGCCGTCAACTGCAAGACACATATACATACAGAAACAGTAAAAAAAAATGCAATAGAAAGGCGATATATCCAGTCTAACTAAGCACATCCAGTCATCCATCGTGCATATGTTCATCAAGGCATAATTTTGTCTACTAACACCGGAAGCTCATCGTGTTTTTTCTTTGCAGAGACACCAGCGATTTCAACGCCCAAACCCCCCAAGTGCGTACGTGGTGCTAGCAAAATCGGTGTTGAACAAATGGCTACGCCCTGGCCTCGTAGTTTTCCTTGCTCCCTCATGATCACTTTGACTGTTAGATGTGTGGAGTGGAGTATTTAATTACTCCACGGCCCGGCCAGGCTCACAAGTCAAACTGTCTGAATAGCGGACGAGCGAGCAAGCAACCCACCAAAGCAATTCAATGCAAAATTATCCAAAATTTCCCCCACTGGTCTTTCTTCTTTCTTCTCTTGACGGATTTGTTATTGTTTGTGGGTCACCCTCCGAAACAACTACAGAAAACATGACTCAAAAGGGAATGGATTGATTCAGGCTCAGCGGACTGTTAGGTAGGTAGGCAAGGGGAAGAAGAGAAGGGAAGCTCGAGCCAGCCAGCCAGCCAGCCAGCCAGCTAGCTAGCTGATCTCACTCACAAACTAAACTCTATAAACAAAAAGGTCATATGGCACGAAGAGACAGCTGAGAACCCACTGGAGACCCAGTTTTTGGTTGGCAATGGGTAATCAGAGACACCCTCCTCAGCTGCCTCTTCTCCTCTTGTTGCTTTCGTCTTTAACATGCCTATCTTGGGCTTGGGCCCTTCCCCTTCCCAGTGAGTATTCCATCGCTGGGTCTGGGTATGACCCCAAGGACGATGTTGTAGGCTCTGAGGAACGGATCGCCCAGCTGATCTTCCAGCAATGGAAGCAGAAGCATGGGAAGGTATACAAGCACGCCGAGGAGGCGGCCAAGAGGCTGGACAACTTCAAAAGGAACCTCAAGTATGTGATCGACAAGAACAACTCCAACAGGAGGAGGAGCAATAATTCAGTGACCGGGCACACGGTCGGTCTCAACAGGTTCGCCGATTTGAGCAACGAGGAGTTCAAGGATATGTACTTATCCAAGGTGAAGAAACCTGTCCACAAGATCAGCAGCATGAATAGAACCAGAATCAATAATATCATGCGCCAAACAAGGGGGGTCAGGTCCTGCGACGCCCCCTCATCGCTGGATTGGAGGAAGAAGGGAGTGGTTACCGGTGTCAAAGACCAGGGAGATTGCGGTAATTAAGTCAATCTAATCTCATGGCTCAGCTCTTAGAATTCTCCTCTCTCTCTCTCTCTCTCTATATATATATATAATGGATTTGTGTTTCTTCCATCGATAATCTGTCTGTTCCATACACATATAGTCAAATTAATACAATTAAATAGTAGCATACAATACATACTAATTTGATTGGCAGATCGATGAGAAAAAGTAGGATAGTTTGTTGCAATATGAAAAAGAGTCTTAAGAAGCTCGCATGGTTCCTGAAATGCCCAATTAAGTAGGGGGGAAAGAAAACAAGACTGAGAAATATGCAAATGATTCTTGCTCATGCAGTGAGTGGATAGATGTGTACGTGCACTGCTTCTTCAAAAAGAAATCTAGCTAGCAACCAAAACACATTTATCTAGCACACGTGCTTGATTGAAATAAGTCAATTCTGCGACAAGAATAGGATGCTTACAAAAGAGTCCAATTAACACAACTTACGGCTGAGTGGATCAATGCTTTAGCTGTTCAGAAATGTATAATAATACATCGCATATCACATTCGTGTTTAGCCTAATCAGTTCAAATGAGAGAAGCTAGATGTTCGAAACGTAGTCTGGTGCTCAAGTTGCTTCTCTTTCTCTTACATATAGCTACCATAAGGGACACAGATAACCTGTGGGGCCTGTTTCATATGGAGATAACATATGCATGACAATACTAGTTATCCCTTACTTTTTCATATCCTGAGTTTAGTAACCAAAATGAGAGTCCGATTATTATCCGTCCCGGATATATATTATCCATCCAAAATGAGGGATATGGGGTAACACCCTCCTTCCATTACTAGCAATACCCCATCTGGTATAAGGGAGGAAGAGGCAAAACTACCCTTGGTCACATGCCCCCTCGCCCAAACCATGGTCGGCAACCTCCATCCCCGACCTTCATCACGTCAACTACACCCTAGTCGAGGTCCTCAACGGAGACTGCCGCCTCGACCAAGCTCTAGTTCGAGACAAGGGATGCCACCTCCAATTCGAGCTCCTCTGTATCTCCAAGCCCAAATCAAAGTTGCCAATTGGGTTCTTCAATTTGGGGTTCTTCCATTTGAGGGTTCTTCCTCTGTATCTCCACTTCGAGGCCCTCTGTAGCCTGTATCTCCAAGCCCAGATGATTAGGGTTCTTCAATCAAGAAGGCGATGAATTATGTTTTGATTTTGATTGGGTATTTTTGTACTTTGAATTTTATATCCGGAGTTTTTTTTTTTTTCTGCGAAACAAACAGCCACTCTTCTATCTTTTTAACCGATTCAACTCTCTTTCAAATTTAGTCCTGCAAACAAACACGGCCTTGGAACTCAGATATGGCATGAAAACAACAAGACTAGCGAGAAAATAATCTGAAATCAAAAACGAGAATTTCCTATGTTGATAAGGACATCACAAGGAATTCCTTCCATAACTTGCTAACCCACCATTGAGGTTATACATTCAGCTACTCTGAGGTCCAGAAAAATCTCATCCTGCTGGGAAGGTGTCAAAGGAAATTAAAAGAGGAATAAGATGGGATTACTCGACATAAAGTCCATTCTTCTGCAATGAGTTAATTGGCATTTTGCCCAACTCAATTTAGGGAGTTTAAGATTCTGCTGTTGGGTTGTTGATTCCATTCTACTAGAAAT
Source organism: Dionaea muscipula (assembly GCA_028571145.1). Taxonomy (NCBI): domain Eukaryota; kingdom Viridiplantae; phylum Streptophyta; class Magnoliopsida; order Caryophyllales; family Droseraceae; genus Dionaea; species Dionaea muscipula. The sequence goes on from JAOWBR010172603.1 coordinate 8,009, forward strand.
AAGAAAACTTGCTTCTATTCTTTGATTAACTTGACAAGTGGAAACTTGCACCATCTTTCCCCCCTTCATTTTTATGGTAAGCACACTCCATTCCTGATTTATTCTTAATTAGGTCTTTTTACTAACTACAACAGGTCTTCATGGATGGGTTAGCCCCAACATTTGACAGGGAATGAGTACATTGCAATGGTATTAGGCAAAATCATTCTTCATACACCAGTAAAATGGGCAAATTCATGGTATGCACAAACAAATAAAACTATTTACCGTAACGGGGATGATCTTCAGATGGACCACGGATAAGTGCAAATAACTAGAAAGAGCAAAGAAACTAAGAAATTAATACAGAGATATACAAGCAGAATTAAAGGGTAGAAAAGGGATATAGATCCTGATTCTTATAAAACACAGTCCGCACCTCTATGATATGTTGGCCAGATGACGCGCAAGGAGAAAGGCTACTTCTCCTGGGCTGAACAGACTTACAAATACTAGGAGTAGCCAAAATAAGGAATTACTAAATGATTCTTGTTGTTTTTTTTTTTTTTTTTTTCCTACTTTGAGAACCTGATCAGCATATTTAGTAGAAGTAGATGTAATTAGTGCATGGTAGTTGATCAATTCAAAGCATGCCAAGAGAAGATGAATTGACTGTTTCACATTGATGAATCCTATCTGCAGGTAGTTGTTGGGCATTCTCTTCAACTGGAGCTATAGAAGGCATCAATGCTATAACTACAGGCGACCTCGTCAGCCTTTCAGAACAAGAGCTCGTGGATTGTGACTCAACCAATGATGGTTGTGAAGGAGGATATATGGACTATGCATTTGAGTGGGTTATAAGCAACGGAGGCATTGACACAGAATCTGATTACCCTTACACGGGTGAAGATGGTACATGTGACACTTCCAAGGTTTGGCTTCTTGCTTTTCTCTGCAAACTAAAGTCAATACAAGTACCATCTCCTCTGGTCTAGTTGATAATGTATGCTATTATTCTTCACTAAAGGAGGAAACGAAAGTGGTAAGCATTGAAGGTTACGAAGATGTAGACCAATCAGACGCTGCTCTTCTGTGTGCCACGGTTAATCAACCTATAAGCGTGGGAATAGATGGATCTGCAATTGATTTCCAGTTATACACAGGCGTAAGTTGATGATATATATAGTTGGGCATGCATGTTCAATAGATGTTTTCATATTGCTAAATCGATCGCACCTAGCTAACATGATTCTGATCAGGGAATCTATGATGGTGATTGCTCGAGTAATCCGGATGACATAGATCATGCGGTTTTAATAGTTGGCTATGGCTCCGAAAACGATGAAGACTATTGGATAGTAAAGAATTCATGGGGCACAAGCTGGGGAATTGAAGGATATTTTTATCTTTTAAGGAATACCGACTTAGAATATGGAGTCTGCGCAGTCAATGCCATGGCTTCTTATCCAACTAAATCATCATCCTCACCATCACCTTCTCCTTCTCCAGCTGTACCTCCGCCGCCTCCACCGCCGCCATCTCCTCCACCACCGCCGCCGCCACCACCATCTCCGTCACCAAGTCAATGTGGAGACTACTCCTACTGCGCGTCTACTGAGACTTGCTGTTGCACTTTAGAACTTTTTGATTTCTGCTTATTCTACGGATGCTGCGAGTACACAGATGCAGTGTGCTGCACGGGAACAGACTATTGCTGCCCCAGCGACTATCCCATTTGCGACGTTGACGAAGGACTATGTCTCAAGGTCCTTTGATTATCTAAATCTTTTCGAGCTTTTAATATCTTTTATGCGAAGTGCAGCAACTTGGAAGGCAGGCTTAAAAGAAAGCTGTATATATAGTAGGAATCTGCAGAACTATAACTATACTTCATGTCATCATGGAAGATTGACAGTTTTTTTAATGGGTTTTGCAGAGCTATGGAGATTACCTTGGACTAGCAGCAAAGAAAAGGAAGTCGGCTAAGCACAAGTTCCCCTGGACAAAAATCGAAGGAAGCGAGAACAAGGACATGTACCAGCCACTCCAGTGGAAGAGGAATCGATTGGCTGCAGCACAATGAGAACTTCTGTCTCGCCTAAGATGTTCAGAGAGTGAAGGATTTTCCATATTTTCTCTCGGGTTTTTGAAGTTTAAGGTCCTGTTTCTTGCTCTGTGCGGCACTCTCATTCCCTTTTCAACCTGATATCAAATTTGTTTTGATACACACAACATTAAGGGCATTCTGATTTTTCACTTGAAAACGTACTGTATTATTTGCTTGCCTGTCTAGTACTAGTAGTCTTGTAGAGAGGATATTGAACATTAATTTATCAGCACATAAATTGCAAATTCTCTACTAATCTCCTTATCCTGTAGAAAGGAAAAAGTAAACATTTAACAGTGAAAGCGAGCCCTTTCAATTTGATGTTTTTTTTGATTCGGAATGAAATGAATCTCCCGTTCTTCTCTAGTTAGTAGCTCAGCGCCAAAGCACCAGCTGGCTCGTAAGGATTCCCTTCCCTATGATTAGCTACATTGTGATGTTAATAAACTATATAGAAGTCTTCGTCTTTCACTCAATAGTAATTACTAATTAGCAGCATGACGAAGAAGGGAAAATCTCAAGAACACAGCACGCATACGCCTGGAAACTGTAATCAACTGTAACAATTAATATAGGGAGAGAGAAAATCAACGATGGATTGAAATTGTAGTGCATTAGTTCAAACATTCGATTCGAAGTACCTGGAAACTCCAACGGTGATACTACGCATATGCCTCACTTGGCTCCCTGCCCTGCCTGTCTGCTTCCATGGCTTGGTTTTTTTTGATTTGCCCTTCCCTCAACTGGAGCAATGCAAGCATAAGCAAAGCTGATCAGGCTGGCACATTGAAAGATTTGAAGCTGGATGCTGCCTGCCCTGCCCTGCCCTGCCCTGCCGCATTTGGAACTATGAAAATCCCTTCTCTGCGTGAAATTGGTCGGATCATGTCTTGGTATACGAGCCAGGAGGAATTAAACCGACGGCGAAGGGCGCCGCCGCCTGATGCCCAGCCTCTTCTACGAAAAGAGCCCGAAGGATCGAACGATTTATTATGATAGAGATTTATTTAATATGAAAGATTTTAAAACCAGAAAGGGCAAATAAAAATATTATATTGGAGACGGTTGAGTTTACACCGTAAACAAAAATCAGGTTTTGCATCTTGCTATCTAACAAAGAATTAAATGTTCAAATCTGAAAGAAAAATTACACATAGCCAGTTTTATAAGTTATAGCTTAAT
>JAOWBR010172614.1:0-20327 GCA_028571145.1 Dionaea muscipula
GGCATGACCGCACGAAGTGTACGTTGCTAGTTAAGGAGGGGACCACGTGCTTGGTGGTTATCTGAGCGGTTAAGGTGCTGTTCCAGAACACGGGCGTAGGGCGAGCTAGCTCTAAGGTTCCTGTAGTAGTTAGACCATGATCAGGGAAGTTCACCCACGTTCTGGGACATGGGTGGTTCTTGTGCAACTGACCGTGTAACCGTTCCTGAGAAGTATATGTATAATCATTCCAGGCTTTGTAATGCAACACGAACTATCATCAATCAACATCAAGTTTGTCGTTTTCCAGTATCGTTCTCTCTACATTTTAGTCATTAGCAGTAACTTAGAACCTTAGTGTTTAGCACGAACTGAACCCATTTTGGTTATCCGGTATAGAACGGATTCCTCCTCCGGACCCGATTCCGGCGATCGCAAGAGCGCCACTAACCAAAATCCTTTGGTAACAACAGTTGTGAACTTGCTTTTAGGGGTGTGTTAGGGGTGTGGGGCGTTTTCTTTACCTTTGTGCCAGTATGCCACATCTTATGGCTTACGTTATGTTGATATTCCGCCCCAACCGCCAATTGGGGCGCGTTGCACATGGGGTGTGGGAGCAGGGAGAAAAAGCATGTAGTTCCCATATACCTGGATTTGAAGCTCGTTTTTTAGGCTATCATGTAGCTTTCTTTGAGTTTTTGGAACCAGTTGCTAGATCTTTGGCTCATGAAAGCATTGCTAATAGTCGCCATTAACCTGTATTAGAAGTAGGGTTCTTCATAGGGCCGGGTCCTAGATTTTCGGACCAAGTTGGACCCGACCTGATCACTAAAGAATAGGGCTGTAAATGAGCCGAGTATACCTATGCTCGACTTGAGCTCATTAAATTTTTATCGGGTCGAGTCGAGCTCGAGCTCGATAAGAATTTTTAGTGGTTTTGATCAAACTCGACTCGGCTCGTTCAATAACTACTCGAACTCGGCTCCGCTCGACTCGTATTATAACTCGAGCCGACTTTGAGTTATGAGCCGAGCCGAGTAAAAGCTCGGCTTGAATTGTCTTTTTTTCAACAACAAACTAAGACTAAACATTAGAATTTCACAACAAAGGATCACATTATACAATAAAGGATCAAACTTTATTGGAGGCTTGGAGAAGGCGATTCTGGAGAAGCAGAGAAGAGGAAGTCTGGAATTAGAAGTGACGAATGAAAAGAGGTAAGTGGGTAACCCAGGTAACTCATTGCCTTAGACTTCAGTTGAGGGGTCGTGAGGAGTGCAGGTACGCAAGTAAATGGCTGGACGGTGGAGATTAAATTTGTCAAATAATGATGAATGATCCTGGTTAAAATGTATTGGTAGGCACACCATTTATATTTTAAAATAATAATGAGAGAAAAATAACATCGAGCCGAGTTATATCGAGTATTTATCGAGCCGAGTATATCACGAGTGGCTCAAAAAATTTCGAGCTATTCACGAACCTAATGAGCCGAGCATGTTATTGCTCATGTTCGACTCATTAAATAAACGAGCTAAAAAAAAGCTTGGCTCGACTCATAATATTAACGAGTTCGAGCTCAAACGAACTCTAATCGAGCCGATCTCGAGTCCTTCTCGAGCTACTCTACTCGATTTATAACCCTACTAAAGAAGGGTAGCCAACCTGACTGATACTGATTATCACAGATCTTGGGTAATCGGGTCACCCGATTACACAGTCAATTTAAAAAAATATATATTAAAAAAATTAATTTATAATAAAATAAAATTAAGTTAATACTTATTAACTTAACAAGAATAATTAATATTCTTGATCTTTGTCAAGAGGCTAAGAAAAGAATGAGTATTAGTGTTCGTTCAAAGGGGAGTCAGTCAATTTATAGACTCTCCTCCCATGGTTCCTTTCTCTCATAGTTGATATGACTTTAAAAGAAAAAACAAAGGAGTTGACAATTGCCAAAGCAAGCCAAATATACTCCCCAATATACATGACTTTGTTTCATAATCATCATGCAACTAATCTCTTCAATCTTTTAGATTAAGATTGTTGAGGCTTATTGAATTTTCGTTTTAATTTCTCATATATCGGACAATCTAGTAGTCTAATACACAAACATTCTCAACGCTTTCTTAACCCTTCCTTAATATCATGCAGCCAATCCCTTGCTTAACCCGGTCACAAAAAATCTAAGTACATTTTGACTTAATATCTGATAGTATGGATAAAACAATTTATCCTTAACGCTTGCTTAACCCTTGTTTCATCCGACATAAAAAGTTTGATTTCTCAAAATTTCAATCCCCAAAATGATCAAATAAAAAATCCAGACAAAAAACAAGGTAGAAGCACCTAGTAGTAAGTAGAAGGGATGGGATTTGTGAAGAATAACATTTGTATGAAGCTCTACCAGTTCCGGGATTTAGAAATATTAAAAAAAGGAAGGACGACAAATGAAAAGAACCTGAAGTTGAGAACAGGGAATTGACGAAGAGGTGGTTAGAAGAGGAGGAAACTACAATTGCCAAAGAAGTTGGAAGAAAAAACAAAGGCGTTGACAATTGCCAAAGAAAGTAAAATATACTCTCTCAACCTACATCGACCAAGAAGCAAACTACAAGGGAGTTGGTTGCCTATATAAAGCACCAACTTCGTCTACTTTTCTTACAAAAAATACAAAAAAAATATTTGTGTATTTATGTGTACTAGGGTAACCCGTTCACCGTACGAAAAAAAAAATAAAAAAACAAAAAAATCAATCATCTAAGATTAAAAACAAAAAAAAAAATGGATATGAGTGATGGGTAGTGGGTGAGATAAATATTGATGTGATGTTCGTGTAATAAATGTTTGTAGGGGAATTAAAAAACAATCCTTCTTTGTATAATAGATTATAGATTATAGACTAAAGATAACCCATGCCGTTGACACGATGAATATTTTTACAATTTCATTATCTTATAAAAATTGTCCGTGGTTTGATGTGTATATATAAAAGAAAAAATTTATATCAATATTAGGCTTGTGATCCTCATAAAAAATTATGAATTTTGACTATAATATTTTTATATTTTGTAAATTATATAATGAGATATGAAAGAAATATAAATTATAGATTATATATTGTTATGTGATGTGACATGTGTGTATATATAAAAGAAAAAAAATAAAAGAAAAATGAATGATTAAAATTTATAGAAAAAAAATGAATGGTTGAGATTTATGGGAAGATAAGTTGAGAGAGAGATAAGATTTGATTTGATTTGTGTTTTGTATTATAAATATGTATGTATGGATATATATGTGTTATTTTTTTAAAATCTATATTACAATTAAGTAAAATTTTAAAATTTTGAATACAAGACAAACGTCACATCAAAAGAGGGTGGAGTGGGGTGGCGGTGGGGTATATACGGGGCGGTTATATTAACGTTGTTTAGTACGTTATTTTTTACGCAATTTTGTTCTGAAATGCTTTAAGACGATCCGAAGGTGGATGCGTAAAAAATGGCATTCTAAGATATTTCACGTCTCACACCCGTCGAAAAATAATGACGGAAAGGGCTCATTCGTAAGTCGAAAAATACGTTTTGGACCAATTTTAGCACTGTAAAGGAAATACCATATCCAAATTGATTTGAAACGATCTGAACAGTTGGATGTCTTCAAAATATGTGTTTTATGAGGGTATAAGAAATCCTATTAGAACCCGAGGTGTAAATGCATGAAAACCAATTAAAAGAAAACCCAAAAAACTAAAAATTCTATAGAAACCCGAGTATATTTGGATACAATCAAACCTACCTTAACCCGAGGGGTTAATGCAATCATTTCTTATTACATTTGGAACATATCCAACAGTTCGGATCGTCCAAAATCATTTCGGATATGGTACTTCATTTATAACGTCAAAATCGGCCCAGAACGTATTTTCTAACATCCGGATGGAACCCTTCCCGTCATTTTTCGATGGGTGTGAAACGTGAAATGTCTTAGAATGTCATTTTCTATGCATCCATCGTTCGGATTGTTTCAAAACATTCCAGAACAAAAGCGACGTAAAAAACAACGTACTAAACAATGTCAATATAGTCGTCCTGATATATATGGGGGCGTTTATATACACGCCTTATTTAGAGGCTCAATTACAGTCGTTGAATTTGAAAATGAGTGGTTAAGATTTTAGTGGAAAGTTAAGAAAAAGAAAAGAAAGGAAAGGAAACAATCAACCCTAAACGGGCCCAATCCAACGGCTGTAAAAGGATCTCTAAATGGAGGGTCTAAATGGGAGGTGCATTTAACCGTTCCGTATATATATATATATATATATATCGAGTTCCATAAACAGCCCTAATTAGAAGCTTGTTTTCGAGGCCATCAAGTAGCTTTCTCTGAGTTTGTGGAACCAGTAGCTAGGTCTTTGGCTCATGCAAGGTTATAGGTATCCCATCCCTTGCAATAACCTCTTGAAAGCGATCAACAATGGGAGATTGGTTCTAGAGTTTCTCTCTCTTGGTAACAAAATTGAGAGAATAAGAAAGTCAACTTTCTTCTGAATCGGAACTTTCTTATTACAGAAAAATAAAAAAGACTTGCAACAATTGCCTAGCTATAAAGACTTAATCTCTCTATGTACTTATCATTCCTTTACCACGTATATATTGCTAAGGCTATGCACTCCTATACCAACATACTGGTTAAGCAACTTGGATAAAGGGTTACAATCAGCTGCAAGCTTTTTATTCGAGAGTGCATCTCACGCCATGGTTGACAAATCTGTGCTTGGTATGAGACCAGCATTGAATGGTTACGTGAGATGGACGCAATTCCCTCTATTTCTTGTCATGCTCGTAGTTTGATCATCGTTTATAGCTTCCTTCAAGCTTTTTTCGGTCTTTCTTTTCCCTGTAGCAGCTTTTCCATTACCTTTAATCGACTTGATGGTGTATTAAAAGGCTTTCTTTTCATAGGTCCATACCGCGTAATTGCTGTCTTTTATTAGGTGCCATCCAAACTATTAGCTGTATATCATTTTTAAACCTGCCATTCCAAAAATTTCCATGCTTCCACCTCAACAATTTTTCATCATTGCCACATCCATTTTTTAACACGTGTTGATACGAAAATGCCCACCACTTGCCCCATAATCGCTAGTATGCTAGCCGTAGGATGAAATTTTCTATTGAGCTTAACACATACCTTTGGGTCGCATAACTCCTAAAGCGCCTTTCCACTCCACATAACGAAAATCCATCCTACGGGTAACACCTTCATCAGTCCCTCTGTTCTATCACATTGAACATTAAACCAAGATACTTAAGTGAATCTCTTATAGGAAAGCTTTCCATTGCCTTGAACATATTCTGGCTCTAAACATATTCTGTTATGTATCTGTGCCACAAAAGACTCCATCCAAGTATCAAACTTACATTGACAGCACTTCTGTCATCCATCCAATACAAGAATATCATCACAAATAAAATGCACACAAGGGATCTAATCTTGTATATGTCTAGGTAGTTCAACACCCATAACCACAATGAACATATATGGGCTCAAATATGGCGCCCTAGTATAAGCTGAAGTCATCTTTGGAAAAGAACAAAGTCCTTCAAAACATCCCCCCACCCCAAAAAAGAATCAAAACTCAAAAACTAAAAAAAGAAGGGGAAAACCAAAGGTGGTTCCTACATTTCATCCAAAATTATTTCATGGCAACCACAATTAGGCCAAATTCAAGGCAGCACATCCAGAAGTTCCATTTGTTGACTAAAATGAAGGAACAATCAAGAAATTTAAACTTCTACCTCCCTTACCAATAATGCAATCACATTGCAAGGAGTAACTACAGTTCATCTTCATCATCAGAGGAAAACCAACTATAATTTGTTGACAACTGGCGGTAGGATGTAGTACCTGATTAGCTAACCCATGGAGTGGCCCAGCTAAACCATTTAACGCAGCTGCAAATGAAAGGTAAGGATCTGAGAGGGCACTTGCAACCTGCATTTAGTTGGAATTTGTTAAAGCATACAAGTTATCTCAAAATTCATGCTAGAACAAATGAATATTATGCGAGGCTTAAAGACACAGAATCGCAAAACAAACATATCTGCTATATAGATCAAATCTTTGCACTTACCAAGTGGCCAGTGTGCGCACTTACATTTCCACCTTCATGATCACTGCAAAAGATTATAAATGGGAATTTCAGCTACTGGAAAAATTAAAACAGTACCTAGGTATGGACAAATCCTTACCTATGAATCGTCACATAAAGCCTCATTAACTCGAGCATTTCTGGATTATCAAAACCCAACATGTGTGCAAAATTTCCGCCATAATCAAGGGAGTCATCAAGGGGTATGATTTGACCACTTTTGTAAATCCTTCAGCAACATAAAGACATAAATCACTTTCAAAAGGGTCAAGCATCACCTCGTAGTTTCAATCAGAACATGTAAACCTGTAAGGACCAGGGACCAAAAGGAAAAAAGACCAAGTATAGTGGGTGTATCTGAACTTCTATTCAAATTCAAAACAGGATATTGGTTTGACTTTCCTAGGCATTGTGTGTAGCAACAAGCGTATTTTTTATGGTAGGTTCATACTGCCTATCATCTGGCTTTGATAGGTGGGCCTCGAGCTGGAAAAAGGTGAACCAATACCAATCTCTTTTCTTCCAATCACTCCATTAATCAGTCAGTTGACTACCATGTATAGTTGAAAGGAATCTTGGATACCATGTAAGAATGAATGTTCAAGAATTTAAAATAGCTAACCTAAGCACTATCTTACTCTAACATCACTTGTGCCTACAGTAGCGGAGCATGCAAGAATGAATGTTCACTTTCCACAAACAGGAATTGTCAATCAACTTCCCACATCACTGTACCCATCACTCCAGCTCCAAAGGAACAAAGTAGTTTGGAAACCACCATTTGAGAACTTCTCAAATTATTCCAGTTGCAAAGCTCCCAAAAAGATAGAAAAATAAAGTATTTGATTTCAAAGAGAGAGAAAAGTTTTCAAGATGATTGAAAATTTAAAAGTTTAAAACTGAGACAAGGAATTGAGAATCAACTTCCCAAATCATGGTGCCCGTCACCCCAGCTCCAAAGGAACAAAGTAGTTTGGAAACCACCATTTCAAAGCTTCTTGAACTTTTCCAGTTGGAAAATTTCCAAGAAGATTGAAAAATAAAGTATTCGATTTCAGAGAGAGAGAGTAGAGTTCCCATGATTGAAAATTTAAAACTGAGACAATGAGCAAGAGATATGTTGCTGACTAATCACTTAAATTGAGTAAACCAGCTACACTGAATATATGTCACTGATTTAGCTGCTAGAATACTATAATCATAAGGTTGACTTACCTCCGATAAACATAAGAAGCCAGAACAGGGACTTGTGCAATTAAGCTTAAGCAGTCCTCATATGTTGGCTCCCAAAATCTGAAATAAGAATCATAATGAGACTGGCAATTGGATAATTTTAGATTTAGCATAGATAAAGTACGCAGTGTACTCACTTTGATTTTGGGATTCCTTTCTCATATGCCTTTTGGAATTCACTCTGAACCTGAAATTACAAATGACAGGTGGACATACAGATTATGAAGTGGATGAATGTATTGTTGTAACTAAGAGGAAAATATCTCAATATGGTCCACCAAGTAAAGCCAAAGTTGCTGACCTTTATCGTTCTTTTACCTCACAACATCAAATAAAATGAAGGAGAAAGAGGTTTTCAGAATCAAAAGGAAACAGTATCAAAGAGAGCTAAAAATGGCAGATGTGGAACAAACAACATTGTCGGTTCACAATATTTTAGACAAGAAATTGTCATATACGAAACAGGAAACTGAAACAAACTAGTGTCCACATATAAGGCTAACTAGCAATCATGGTGACAGATAAGAAGTAGGTTTTCCCTACTACATTGGTAATAGGTTTTCACCATCTTATTAATTTGGGCTTGATTCTATACAAAAGGTTATGCACACTGCAGGACTGTGTCAAGGATTGGTATCTTATTTGTGTCACCTGTAAGCTCTGTTTGACCCTTGGACAGGGTGAATGCACGGTGACCCACAGCAGATATATACAATTTCCCACCTATTAAGAGGTGTTCCTTAGTTTGTAGTTTGTTTGTAAGACTCTGATTCAGTACGATGGTGCGCCATTTGCCAAATTTACTTTTACTATGATGACACCTAAAAATACAGGCCGACCTATACCAACCTGAAGGGCCATAACACCAGTGGCAAACTGGGTCATGGGATGAGCTGTGATCGGTAGAGCATCAATAGTTTTGTACACATGATCTGCAAACAAGTACAATTCTGTAAATGAGTAATTAATGCTGGAAAACTGATCCAGCTGAAAGTACTGGAAACCCAATTATGATTGCAGAAAAATCTAATTATGATTGGAAAAGGGTGTTGAACGATTATATCATGTGATGATGTGGCATTTTCCAATTCATGTGACAGTTTCCGCATCCCATTTAAAGTATCATCATTTACAGCATAGCCCATTATAGGGTGTCATCCGGCTACATGGTGACACCTTCCTTTCTCAAATCATCAAATTACATTAACTACAATCCATCGAATTACATTATTTCACCTCTCATTAGTGGAATAAATTCATAAAAATAATGGGACCAATCCTCAATTATGGCTACTTCCTATTAAACTTCAATAAGGCCCTACTAAGTTCATTTCTTCTTCACTTCATTCTTTCATGTCCTTTCACCTATTTATATCAGCTCCACCAAATACTTGTAATCAACTGAACATTGATAGGCGTGAATATTTTCCTTTCTTATCTAGATATGACTTAATACTTATGCGTGTTACGTAGCCGACACGCGATAGTCAACACATTATATTTTTCGGATCGCGTGTGCACGTATCAGATACGTGTGTGGCCAACCCCACCCAGTAAGAACTGGAAAGAGGTTGCGAAAATGATGACGATCCAGATATGACTTGTTGCATATCCAATGACCATGGTTTCTTTGTAGAAATGCACATAGCAATAATCTATGCTGCTACCACAGGTATAGAAATAGCTTTCTTAATCAGGAAATAGACTATTCAATTTACAGATGGAAATAAATGGAAGTGAGAAAAGAGCAGGAAAGGGGGATATGGGTTAAGCAGATATGAAGAGCAAGATGGGAAGAGATCTCATACATATACAGATAAATACACTGGAAGAAGTTTGAAAAAAGGAGCTTATAAGTTACAATCATGAATAACGTGAAAGTCAATCTGTCTTTAAAGAATCCCCGCAAACCTACAAGGCCTATTCCTTCCCTTCACCTCCTAGTGCTTTGCCTCATTCTCATTAAAGTGCAGGAATGGGAATACAGGAGTTTGCTCTACAGAAAACTATGCACTAGTTTTATCAATAAGAAAGTCGAATACAGCAGTTTGCTCTACAGAAAACTATGCACTAGTTTTATCAATAAGAAAGTCCACACGAGAACTGTTTAATTGATAAAGTCGTCCACATGAAAACATGTTTGTGTTTAATCAGATGCAGAGATCATCAGAGTACATTACATGAGTGAGTTCACCTTTCAATTGCAGGAGATTTGTATGCTGTTAGTTGTTATACTACTGCTAAGGATGGTTTTGTGCAATAGGATCAAGTTTAGCATTGACTAGCTTCAGCCAAAACCTGAAATGGGCCAGCACCTTTTATGCCAATTGGCTGGAAATGAGCATCAGAATCTCGAGTCATGGATGTGCTAGCAAACTAAGAGATCTTCCACTAGCATTCTGGTGTTTATAAAAGTTGCATGGAGGTCTTCCACTGGTTCGTCATTCAAGGATGATCAAGTTAGTATTGAATGATGACATACATCTATCTAACATGCAAATAATACTCCCTTCCTTGATCAAATGGAAAAGCCACTTTCCTAAAGAAGAGTTGCATAAAATTTCAAGTTTTGCATCCCCGGGTAAATTTAATTTTCTTGATGGATTTCCTACTATCCAACTGAGCAAACTGTATTCACGGGTCAGGATTTTAAACACAAAAGAATTCATACTTAATCCTTGCAAAAAGGCTAGATTGAAACTAATCTGTAACAGTAGTGAACCTGGAAGAGAACTATTTGCTTATCAACTCATCCTTGTAGTTTTAGGAAGGTGGTGTGATCAGGTTGGTGATCACAGTAAGGGAAAATGGAGTGTCACATAAGAGAAAAAGATCACCTAAATATGAATTGGTAAGACCCCAATTCGGAATGAATACCAGTAAGAAGGGAGCTGGATATCTGTTCAAAGGGGTCAAGAGGGATCAATGCTGCAAAGATGTGGCAATGGGTAGTTGTAAACTTTAATCCACCACTGATGTGCACAAATTGGCCCTATTTTGGTCTGTGAATGAATCATCATTATGAGGTTTCACTCCAGCCCAGTAAAGGAAGCACTCACCTCCAGTATGTGAACTAATCAATTGTTTGCCACTTAGCCACTATCTCATATTGATTGAATGCTGTTGAAATTCAATCAGCAGGAACGTATCCAAGATCAAAATAGCGCCAACCATAAAATTGAATATCTCAAAACAAAATGATTTCCACTCTTCTTTTTCCTGGAATTCATCCATCACACGAATCTCGTAGCAATTTGGGCTCACTGAACAGATATACATTGTTATTTAGAGCCACCTGTGCATAAAATAAGGCAAGCTTATTGGGTAGACACCAAATACGAGGGACCTAATTCCAAAAGTACCATCCACATCAAGCAGACTGGTCAATGAATCACTGGACAAATTAATTGTGGAAATTAGTTGTGTTCAAGTTGGCGCAGCACAGGTTGTAATAATAAAAATAACAGAAACTGTTACTAATGCACAAGGAGCCAAGATGCTATGTCCTGAAATGTTAACACAGTATGACCTGGGATGGTTGCACGGTCTCGGAGATCCTTTGAAAATGCATCAACTTGCTCTTTACTAGGCACCTGACATAAATAAGAGAGCAAGAGAATAGAAGAATGAATAAGAATAACTAATCCTAGAAATTGGAAGTGCACTAAAATAATACAAGGATCACATATAGATGAAGAAAATGCAACAGAAAGGTGAATAACTCTTTCCAAGACCATAATCCAAAGGAAGATTAGCTCTGCATAAAACGTGCCAGCAATGCACTCATTGAGAGAAAAAATATTTAACATGAGGACATAGATGTAACATCCATGAACATCATACGTACATTTTTTAGCTTTTTGTAACAGACCCGTTGGCTCTGTCTAGCTAACAGCAATGAAATTAATGCGGAAACAATGGAAGAAACTCAGCTGCCTCTCAAATCGGAGGTCAGGAAGTGCTATAGCATTCAACAGTAAAATACTCGAAGGATTACAACAAGTACAACTACAGAGCTACCAACTATAATGGAACAGTGACTCTAATCGCTAAGCTAACACACTGGAAGCTAAGGAGTACCAACTATAGCCGAGCTACAATGGAGAATACTCTAATGGAGACTAAGAAGCTAGCAGAAGAAATAGAGGAAACACAGTATACATAGCAATGTTTTCCTGATAATTTTTCCGGTGCCCTTCTCTAATACAGGAGAGGGTATATATAGGTGGGAGACATGATTTAAGAGAAATAGAATTATTTCGGATCTTCTGTGCATTGTATCATAACGGATTACGTGCAGCCGATCCCACCTAGTGGGATTTGGTCTTGGTGATGATGATGACGAGAATTGTAAATTACAAGTGACACTTAACGCAAGAGGACAAAAGTTGTTACGCTGGTTCAGACATTCTCTTATCATGTCTCACATCATCTGTGAGCAGTTGTGACTAACTTTGTCTTTACCGTGGAATACTGTCAACTTATCCCTTCGCCTGGGATGAGGGTTGTGCGGAACCGAGGACTCCTGCACCGATGGTCTTGATCCATATTGGGACTGAGGACTCATGGACCGGGGGCTTCCAACGGACCGATAGCGAGAAATACCCTAGGGCAAGGCTTTGAGTGAAATGCTCGGGGCGAGGCTTTGAGTGACTGAAGACCAACGACTCATGGACAGGGCTTCCAGCGGACTGATAGCGAATAATACCCTAGGGCGAGGCTTTTGAGTGAAATGCCCGAGGCAAGGCTTTTGAGTGAAATGCCCGAGGCGAGGCTTGTGAATTATTCCCGGGGCGAGGGTTATGGGATATGTCAGGGTGAGGGTTGAGTGAAATACCCAGGGCGAGGATAGAGTGAATGTCAGGGCGAGGCCGCGAGGGTCGAGTGATGTGCTCGGTCCCATATATAAATCTGGTCTGTTACACTTTTTCTGTGAATTGGTAATCAGTTTAAAGAATAAGTTATCTTAATGCTAATATCTTCGAAATCAGGTATTTTCTAGAATTACTCAGTAACTTTATCTAACTTGCCAGTCAAAAGAAGTCGCAGGAGACCCTCAGGCAATGGCTCTCCACCTGGTTTGGCACCAGGTAACACTTTCTGACATTCAGGGATAGAAAGACCTCTGAAGCGAATTCCCTAACAACAAGCAAACTATGTTATTAAAAACAGCATACTAATACAATTACAAACATCCAGAAAAAGCTCCAATGAAAGCAACATTCACACTGAAGCTGCTCAATCATACGAAGGGATAATGAATGGGCATACCTCTTCTGGGTCATGTAAGGAGGTTTCCCACAACAAACCCACCATTCCTCTCATTCCACCAAGTACCTGCCAAAGTTTTATTGCATAGGAAAGGATGCTGAGAAGTAGTGCAAACAAAGAGGAAGACTTCATTTCTTCTCATCGTTACTTCATATCTATTCCCGTAACCCATTCAGGCCAGAAAAAACTAAAAACATAGTTGATTGAAGACCATGCCCAAACCCAGAAGAACTGTCTAGATCACCTAGCACAAATCCAACCCCATCCCAATTCCAACACCACCCCTCCCCCACAAAAAAAAAGAGGATGAAATGGGGGGGGGAGGAGATGAAACATTAAACATTAAATATATCAAGAGCCTGCACAGCATGCTGTATAACTTAACAGTATATGCACTTTTTCTTTTCAGAATGTTGTTTCCTTTCTCAAACGACAAATAGGTTTGTAAAAGGTTATATCCCCCTCTGCCCATTGCCCAATTTATCCTCTCTTATATCTCTTCATACACCTCACTCACAATTTCTCTTCTCCAAATGCAATCTTTTTGATTGAAAGACTGCTTGAAGCCTTCTTCGCTATTGTATAAATGGTGCAGATATGATCATAGAGAAAATTTCCTTTTCCGGAAACAAATTTTTACCATATCAGCAGTTATCTTTCCCAGTTCCTGTTGACCATATTCTTTCTTCAGTTTCTTCAGGCGCTCCTACAGCAGTAATAGACAGACAAAGCTGTAAAAGATGATGTGCTAAAATTTCCTGCCTTATTGAGAATCAAACCTAACAGAAGAAATAGCACAAATTCATAAACACTCAATTAGGTTTGTGACACATGCATAGTAAGTATCAAAAGGAAACAAAAGCACCAGGAATTCTGGTCAATATCCAAAAAGATAGTTGAAACATTAGAGCCTCTTCAAGTTTCTAAGAAACCAACAAATACCTAGTTGCACAACAAGCATTATCATCCCATATGTCAAAAAGATTTCACTGTTGTTTAGCAGCATAATCACCATTTTAGATACACTTACTCGTACTTTTTTGATTTAGAACCTACTACTATTAAAACAAGTCAAACTTATGTGTTCCAGTTGATCAAAGGAAACCCACAAATAAATTAAGTTTTTGGTAGAGTTGATTATTTGACATAGTATCAAAAGCCGGTTTGACCATGTATTCATGAGTTCAAATCTTATTACCCAATTGTTGTTGTTCGTTGTTGTGTTGTAGAGCACATGGTATAACCCATGTTTGAACTCGAGTGGGTTTTTATGCAATGGAGCGCGTTGAAGTATAAGAACCATTTCTTGGCCCTCATACCATAAGCTTGAACTTAAAGTATAAAAACCATTTCCTATGCCTCATACCATAAAGTTGAGTTTCTAGTAGAATAGGTTCATTACCATATCAAACAAAAGATAATGGAAGATGAAGAAACAAAATTCTTTCTATCAAAACAAAATTTTGGCATCATGATACATGTAATTGATAGTACTTAGATTTGATAGTGGTTAACTATGATGGAAATATGTATGATCAACTATAAAGAAAATCTTCAATTGTGTTGTTAACTGTTTCCTTATACATCATTTGCTTCATATTATATCATTTAGAACATCCACAGCATAAAAGGTCAAGAAATATATTGGAATATAAACATTGGAACTTCCGTAACTATTGGACTAGCTATTTCCTTTATGTGGAATACAAACATTGGAGAATTTCATGAACAATTAGGAAAACAAAACCTTCAAATTCTTTTTAAGATTATGCATCACGAAGCTTGTGTATCTCATTGCACCCGACTTACTTGGAAGTCATCAATTCCACTTTTGCACATGGGGTAAGGGCACCCACCTCGGCATTGGTTAAGAAATAACGTGTCTTTGTCTTACATAACCTCCTAAGTTTCAGACTGAATTTCACATCATCTGTCTACATGTACAATTATGATCGGTTAAACGCTGTTGTAATTTGATATGCAGATTGAATTCATAACACTAACCATTGAATATACTCTATTGGTGATACTCATCTTGCATGTAAAATTTGGGATGTACTAGCATTGCCCATTTGCTCATTTGCCCATTTACCCATCTAGTTAGTTGTTATTTTATTTCACTTCTATATGCCTATTAATTTTGATCCTCAGCTAATAAAATAATTGATTTTCAGTTTGGTCTGAAATTCAACATGTGTGATCTATATGAATAGTTTACATCATCCAACTATCAGTTTTTTAAAATTGGATAACATGTTGAAAATTATACGACCGAGCAAAATAAAGAAAGCTTGCACATGTGTCATTAGATCCTTCCTCATTATTATACTAGATATTATCCATGCCTTCGGCATAATGAGCACTTTCCTCTTTGAATCATTTAAAAATATAGATTAACAAATTTTAAAAAAAAATAAAAAATAATTATTCTCTCTCCTTTTCTCTTTCCTTCTTTTTCTCTCCCTCTCCCTCTCCCTCTCCCTTTCCCCTCTCTCCTTGTCCACCTAGGACAAAGTCTACCTATACAAATTCAAAAACCATTCTTATTTACATAATAGATTTACATTTTCTACTTGCTTATATTATTTGATGTGTTTCAAAATTCAAACTATTCAAATTAAGTTTTCAAAAATAATTTATTAACTTTATTGATGCCTTTTATATTGTATTACGAATTTGTTTCATCTTTTTTTCCTTTTTTTCTTCCTAAACAAATTCAATAGATTTTGGAGAGGATGCATCACGTCAAGCTAAAAAGGTGGAGATAATTGTAGAGAGGTTCTCTGTTTAAAACAATACTACCTGCCACAGCATCTGCCAAGATTTAACAGAGAGTAAGAGAGTTGCCAAATCAGTAGGTTCAACAAACTCAATTTTTTCTCTTAAGGATAATCTTTTTCTTCAGCCTGCTAATCATTATATCTCTTTCCATACAGTCAGACATCGTGCCTACATGCCAAAGAACTTCTCTAGCGGCAACCTTATAAACAATAAGAAATGTAGGTACTACCAAGCATCCCATCCTGGGATGGAAGATTATTATATTCATGGCCAGGCATCATGAATCCTTTTGGTTCTTCACTTTTTCACAGAGACAATAATCAACTGAACATGGAAAAGGCATGAACTTATGACATTAAACAACACTTATAAAAAACAACCACAGGTTTCTACTCATTAGAGTCAAAGGTGTATTAATTGCAGACTGGGATGATTTGTCATGTAGGTCAAAAGAAGTTACATAGAAACACCCATCCAGAATACAACAGCAACCAAGCATTCAACCAGCGAACATCAGATTACGTAACAATGGTTGATTTAGTTTGAACAGCTATATGGTGGAAATGAGGGAATACTTCATTACTGTCGTGCTTTAACCACATGTTGCGAACACGTTTATTTTAGCGAGGTTGACAATAAAGCACTATTAGGAATCAAGAATGAGGTCACATTGAAGGAGAAACCAAATAAACGGAAATAAATATATCTGATTCCCATAGAAGCTGAAACTAAAGTGTGGATTTCAAGTACACGTATGCAGTGTGTTCAACATGCATTCTTCTTTATGCTTTAGGCACTGAAACACTATCAGCACCGTGGATATGGTTGCAAGGACACATTGCTTGAAATTCGAGACAATAAATCCACCATTTTCAATGCATGAAATTATATAAAACAAAATTGGGTCCAAAATAAAAAGTAACATAAATCCACCTTTTTGTTTTTGGGAGATGCTGACCTACCAATTGTCCTTTTAGAAAAAGACAAATTAAAGGCTACAGTTCAATGTGCCTAAAGAAAAGGTAAAAACCATTGCCAGGATTTTAATCAGCCAAGGCTCCCCTCTCTAACTTGGCAGTCACAAGCAAAGTCGAAATGTACCTAGCATTTCCTACCCACCATAATGTATAGTAATATGCACTTTCTTTTATTTCCCTATTCCGTCATTTATTTCCTGGAAAAGGTGTTCATATGCATCAGCAAGGGCCCCCCTCTCTAATTTGCCAGTCACATGCAAAGCATAAAATGTACCTAGCATTTTCTCCTCATCACAGTGTATAGTGATATGCAGTGTTTTCAAAGCGATGAGGCGAGACGAAGCAACAAGGTGTAAAAAAGAGTAGGCGAGGCGACTCGAGGCGAGCCAAGCGCTTTTTGCACGTGAGGCGAGATTGCTAAAAAAAATAGTAGAATATACTTCATAGGACAACTAAGACACCCATTATCAAAGATAGTAGAATTTAGAAGATAAAATCATAACATATTATCATGAGTTCACAGGTGTGATATCTAACCATGACAAAAATAATTAAACAAAATAGTTCAAGTTTAGCAAAACAATAAGAGCCAAAGATCAATGTTTTAAGCAAAACATAACACATGCATGTCTAGTCTATCATAAAGACATCTTCTTCGTCATCAAATGCAACTCCAGTTTCTTCATCCTCGTTCGACTTGTATGTATCCACATCCTTCATCATCTGAAGCACGATCTTGATCGTCCCACTCTTCCACTTCCCAATCATCTTTATCTATAAGGGTAGGAGCACGTGCTCTTTGTGCTTTTGTATTTGATGCCTTATAGCTTCTCTGTATACCTAGTCTACTAATAGAAATAGTTTTTGGTTGAGTTTTGTTTCTATTTATAATAGAAATTGTGCACATGCGTATAAACAAAGTGGAGTGTTAAAAAAAACTGCCTCGCCTTGTGCCTCACCTCGCCTCGCGCCTAGTCGTTCGCCTCGCCTCGCTTCAGCTGTCTGAGGCGACAAGGGCTCGCCTTACTTCGCTTCTCGCCTAGGCGCTCGCCTAAGCGCGCTTTTTTTAATCACAGGTCTATACCAATCAGGATCACCATACATCTCGTCATCCCCGGGTGCAAGTTTCAGTCCAAGAAGTGTCATTCGACTTGGCATCCACCATACTTGTATCTTAAAATAAGTCTAGAGCGTACTTTCGTTGAGACAGGAATACCCCCGCTTACAATGGGCTACTTCAATCCTTAACAAATACTTCAAGGGTGTTTTTGTCTTACGGATTGAAAAATGGGTGATAAGTAACGATGGGGGATAAAGTGTGAGATAATAAACGATGGGATAGTGGGTTGGATAACTTATCCAATATGTTGATTTTACAAACTTGTTTATTTTGCAGATAAAATCGTTGGATAATTTTTTGTTGACTGTTATTGACCTCTGCTCACCATTGCGGACCGCCATTGACCCACGGTCGACTGCCGAATCTGGTCGGATGCTTCTGACAGTTAAAGGTCATAAAATTCTCAATGACCCTTAGTTGATCGTTGTAAAACAAATCCCTTCACCACAAAACTAAACCTCCGAAACCAAACCCTGAGACTGTCTAAAAGACTATAACGATTTCTTCGTGACCAGACTCCCCCTGAGCAACAAATCAATGCGGTTGCTTCAAATACGCCTCCTTACTCAAATCATCAAGATGAAAGACATTTTTAATATTCTGCTGATGCAAAGCCCAACCTGAAGATGTAGCAAGAAGAAAGACATTTTTAATATCCATCCCTGTGTAAGCTTGTTCTACCCCGCCTCAGATGATTTTCCATCCCTGTGTAAGCAGGGTCTATCCCACCTCAGATGACTTTCCATCCCCGTGTAAGTCGGGTCTACCCCGCCTCGAATGACTTTTCCCGTGATTTAGGTCGCCCCAAGCAGAAGACTGTAAGTCGGGTAGCTCCCGCATGATTATGCAGGAATCCGAACCGCTCACACCGTCAACTGGCCGACCATAAACTTCCAGAGTCCGCCAGGGAGATATACCTCCATTTAGATGGTAATCAGGTTCATACTTTAAGTTATCCTATATCATTCGTTAAGTTATGGTAATTATCTATTATCTATTATGTTATATTCTTAACTTTTAAAGTTGAGATCCGAAGAAACAGGTAATAAACATAACGCTGCAAATGGAGAAAAATTGAGATTTCCATTAAGTCAAAATGGGGATTACATCAAAAATTAGGCCACATCAGACGCCTGGTCTCCCTATGACCTATACAAAGCAGTTCATAAAGGAAATAAGAAGAAGAAAAAGCTAAAACTGAGTCAGCTGGCGTCTTGAGTCTTGGGATCCTCTTGCATCGGGTCCACAGGGTCATCCTCTGTAGGGATGTCTACCCTTCCCTCATCTTCAAGGCCAGTGGCTTCCATCGCCGCTTTCCAGGCTTGTTGATCAGCAGCAAAGGCAGGGACATCAAGTCGAGAGGCACCCAGCAAGTCCTCCACTTTCAGTAAGTCATTTGCCACGGAGGTAGGAGAACGAGATCCTCCAATAATTAGGTTGGAGGCTTCAGGCGCCAAGGAAGAATCGACTACGCGCTACCCTCCCTTTGCTCAATAAAGTACACCTCCCCGTTATCATGGATGCCCACATCAGTGAACCGAAGGATCCCACCGCAAAGTTCATCTCTGCTCATACCAGGTGGAAGTCGGGGTCCCAGATATCGGAGAGATGCCAAGTAACCTTGCAACTGCGCTCCCCGACAGGCAGCCGCGAGCCAGTCCTTCCCCGTCGGCGTATCCTGCCACTCATCCACCCAATCGGTGAAATGAGCATCCTTGATCGCCTCCAGATCAGCCACGCCCCCTCTCTGCTTCTCCTCCTCCAACTCACGACGCACCAGCTCAGTCTCCTAGCGCGCCGCCCCAGCGTCTCACTGATGCTTGTCCCGATCAATCTTCATCAGGTCAAACTCATGCTGCAGCAACGCCAAATCACGCTTGGCTTTCGCCTCCCCCTCAAGAGCCTTCATGGCATCTTTCGTCGCCTTTTCAGCAAGGCCCTTGTACTTGTTAACATCTTTCTTGAGGGCTTTCTATTGATCCTTCAAAAGGTCGATGTCCCGATTCTTGTAAAAAATCCTATCCCTGGCCACATTCTGCACTCTCATGGATGCCTCTGCAGTGACCGTCAACCGGGCTATCGCCGTCCGCATGTCCCGATTGATCCAATCTTTGTTGTAGAACCCATGCTCATCGATATAGTGGTTCAGGTCGCCCTGAGTAGCAGTGGCCACAGCCTGGATTGCAGCCAAGGCATTGTCCTCGCGGGTCATGATGGAGCGCTCAGGGTGAGGAATGTTGTTGAGCACAGACGTGGGAGAAGTGCGCATGTAATCCGGCGATTTGAAGTGTAGGGCCGGATAGGATGGTGTTTAGTTGCTCGATAGACGCTTCTTCGGCGGCCTATTCAGGAGGGTGGCCTGAGGAGCCATACCTCTAAGGAGAGTTTCGACCACACCTAGAGGATCACATGCATCATACCCCCTCAAGTCCGCAGGAGTCTAAGAGCCGGAGGCCACTTCGGGGGGAGGAGTGTCATTGCTGGAGCGGGGGTGCTTGCTGGCATGGGGAGGAGGGTCGATTTCCCCTTCTTCCCGATCTCCGTGCTCTCCGTGAACTGGCAGGGCGGTCGGAGCTCTGTTCTTCGGTTTCCTTGAAGCCATGTCTGCAAATTCAGAAAATGTTAAAACAATTCACAAGAAAAACGCAGAGAAATGAAAAAGATGAAGAAGATAGAAAGATTGAAGCAAAAAATAGTAACCGGAAGCCTCACCCTCAACAGAGGCGTTGTCACCAGTTTCCCTTGGGATAGGCATTGATGGGTCATCGAATCCTCCTGTACCAATGTCAATATCCACTTTGGCCTC
>JAOWBR010172626.1:0-11278 GCA_028571145.1 Dionaea muscipula
CATACAAAAAATAAATAATATTTTGATAAATTAATAAATTATTAATTATTTAATATCTTACTCAATTAATAAATTTCTATCATTTTTTTATTAATTTAAATATATTAACTGGGATTCCCGCGGGATGGGGTCGGGGCGGATACCCGCGGGGGACATCCCTATCCCCGTCCCCGTTCGGTGAATTTCTTTTTTCCCGTCCCTATCCTCGTCCCCATTTTAACCCCAAATTTTGACCCCGTTCGGGACGGGATCGGGACGGATCCTGACGGGACAGAATTTTTTTGCCATCCTTAGAGCGCCGGGTCCCGAGGGTGGGTCTTGAAAACGACGGTCTTATCCTACATTGGCAATATATATACTAATATGCAATACGACCTCACCTCATTACTCCATATCCCACTGACAGTATTGTAATCCGGCATTGACTTTAGGCGATCAAACATGTTGTAATATTAACATGTGGAATATATAATACTATCCCACTGTCCCACATGCTAATACCCCAATCAAACACAGTCCTATAATATTTACCATCTAAAAAAAAAATTAAAATGAAATTTCCTTTTTAAATCAAAAAAAAGAAAGAAGTTCAACTCTACTAAATGAAACTAAAATCATGGTAGGGAGGGGCCTTACATGTGCAGTTTGAATTTCATGTCCTCTCACTCTCTCCATTTATTTTGGATGAAGTATAATTCTTCCCTCAAACAAGCAAGCATCACATGAACCCAATATTATAGCATTTGACTTCCATTTCATTCCCTTCTTGCACCCTACAAGTTAAAGTAACATCTTTATGCATTTTCAAACAAGTTAGAATATAAACGTAATATTATTAATACACTTGTATGATGAGCATGTGACTAAGAGAAGAGGTATCTTTGCATTCATCAAAATGGCTTCTACTCTTCTGAAGCTCACCTCCATTCTCTTCCTAATCACCATCATCCTCCTCTCCTCCACCTTCCTCTTCCACGTTATTGCCGATAATGGCAGCGAGGAAGAAGATTACACCGTCGATGATGCTACTGCACTAGTACATATCACATCATCATCAAGCATAAAAACAAAGAGCAGCTCCTTGTTGAAAAGAAAAGTAAAGAAAGGAGACCATTGTAATCACACGACCAAGGATATTTGCAACGGGACATCGGCCAACAATGGCACCAGCCTACTCTTTTGCTGCAAGAACCATTGCAGAGATGTCCTTGCAGATAAGCACAATTGTGGCAAGTGTGAAAACAAGTGCAAGCACGGCGACCATTGTTGCAAAGGAAGTTGCACCAGCATTCGGCACCATGCTGGTCATTGTGGCAAATGCAACAATAAATGCCCCCCCGGCGTAAGGTGTGAGCTCGGATTCTGTGGATATCCTTGAACAGAATTCTCTCTCTCTCTGTGTATTCTATAGCTCTAGCATTATTTATACAGAGATTATATACTGTTATTATCTATACATGTCATTGATGATTACAAATACACTTGTTCATTTGCTTCAAGTTTCAATGGTTTGCACTTCGCAATTTGATTACCATATTCTTACTATAACCAAATGTCAATGGCACCAACAGAAACAGATTAATCTGAGCGAGATGTAATTAATTGATCAAAGCAAAGGTGTTTTGAAAACATACCGGTTTGCGAGGCCGGGAATAGTGTAGGCTAATTTAAAGCTGCATTTCACAAGTATAGGATGAGCTCAATGGCATATTTCCCCTTCTTAGTAGAATCAATCTCGCCTATCTGCAACACGATGCAATTGGGTACACGGCAAGCTCTATACATCAACGCTATCTATCACTATTACTAGAGCAAAGACACACCTTCAGTCTCCCTTTCCCAGTAACCGAGATCATGTCACCCGTCTTGAGAATAGTTCCATTCTTTGTGATGGTTTTCCAGTTAACACGCACATCTCCCTTACTACAAAGGAAACAAACTGAGGTAAGCATGAGAAAATATCTCTATAACAACCATAAGAAACAAATGCTCTAACAAAGGACGTTTCAATTTTCACTCTCTATTTCAACAAATGCTCTAACAATCTCTTTTCAATTTTCATGAAAGACTTCATTTCACAAGGTTAACCATGCCTACAACAGAAATTTTCCTTTATTCCAGTAGATCCTGTTAACGAACCAATTGTACCAAAAGGTCAACCTTGTGGCAGAAGATCCATAGATTAAATTTATCTTAATACACTCCCTCTCGCCAAATGTCTCTTTTGGGCTTTTAGTGTGGACTGTATACTGTGCATTCCCTCCCCATAATAAGTGCTAAATAAATGTGGGTCGCGCTCGCAAGATTCAAATTCATGACTTTTGATCACGCCTATTCAGAAAACCATGTTAAGAAACCAACTCTATCAAAAGGTCAACCATGTGGTAGAAGATTCATGAATTATATTTATCTTAATAGATCCCTAGCCCGAGAAAAGAGGTCCTTCTAAAGCCTCGAACATCCAAATGCAATTTTTGTTAGGCCATGTATCATGGATTTGAAACTTGCCCCACTTGGACACTTGCCCCACTTGGAGGAGCTAAAATGCAACTTGGTTTCAGCAAATATTTTCAGAATATGTGTTAATATAAATATAATTCATCGACTTTCTACCATAAGGTTGACCTTTTGGTAGAGTTAGTTCTTTAATATGGTATCAGAGCAGGCATAACCAAAAGGTCGCGAGTTCAAATCTTGCGAGCGTGACTCTCATTTATTTAACACTTGGTATGAGATAAACCAGTGTATAGTCTACGTTTCAAGCCCAAAAAAAGACATTCGTATGAGGGAGCGTGTTAAAATAAATATAACACGAACCTTTTATCCCAAGGTTACCTTTTTGATAGAGTTAGTTCCTTAATAATATGAACTGCTAGATCCTCTTTTAATACCACATGTTTCCTCTAGTAGCTTAGATTTCTGCCATCTTTTCTTTAATTGATGAAGCTTCGACAGTGGAAGAATTACAACACCGTTTAGTTGAATGTAATTCAAACATAGGCTTTACCTGATCATATCAGATAATTTCGACCGTGAAATTTTAAATCCTGCACTAGCCACAGCATCAACCCTTAGTGACGCTTCTATGGATATAAACGTCTTGGTCCTGTGTAAAACGAGAATTATATCCTTCAATGTTTTTCACAATGCCGAGGTTAGGTTACCCTACAATAAATCTAAACAGGAACAATAGCACAAAGTCTCGCAACCTTGGTGGTTCATACTCGATCGCGTCCAATGGTATTTTAGTACAGGACACATAAACAGTAGCAACCTGTAAGAGGAAACCAATTTTCCACAAATCATTCACCTTACCAGGCTCCATAATCCTTATGCTTGTTTATCAGTTGATGAGTATACAAATAACAGTACTATGAACAACATTGAAGGATATAATATGGGAGGAAATGATTTTACTCAGGCATATGACAGTGCACTCTACCTGGTCTAATGAAGAAGTGACAAAATCAAGAAGTTCAGGAACTATCAGGACTTG
Organism: Dionaea muscipula; assembly: GCA_028571145.1. NCBI lineage: Eukaryota > Viridiplantae > Streptophyta > Magnoliopsida > Caryophyllales > Droseraceae > Dionaea > Dionaea muscipula. Next base: position 3,497 of record JAOWBR010172626.1, read on the forward strand.
AGCTCCCTTTTCTCCCTGCAAATTAAGCATAGGTGCATAGGCATCACCAAAATTTGCACAACTAGGAAAGAAGTGTGAAATTAAATGACACCGCATAATCTTTTCTCTTAGGTCTTGCTTGTTCATAAAAAACGGAATGTGACACGGAAACATCATGCGGTTCCAACCAAGAATAAAATAAAAGTTTAACGCATACCACACTCTCAAAGAATCTATAGCCGTCTTTTCTCTTTTGAATTTGGCTGTATGGATGTTTGTCTATGCTAGGATTAGCCAAAATCCTAGCATAGACAACAGGCAACAACTGAACCTTGTAACAGTAAGTATTTTGCAACAGACACAACAAGACTAAAACATCCCATGGAAACAAAACGAATTAAGCTCACACCAAAGATTGTTTTCAATAAAAGGAAATCAATGAGCGTCGGAGTATAAAGACAACCTTGAGGATAAGATCTCCAAGCTTTTCTCTAGTGATTCCTGTCCCGAGGATGGAGCCAAGGAAGTCACCATGAGAACAGGGTTTAAACCCAAAGTTTCCTGTGATACTGGAGAGAGTAAACATTCAAACTATACCATCCTACAAAAAAACCTGCTTCATAACTGTCAAAAATGAGTATGAAAAAGAATCTGACAAGAATAAGGCATAACAACAAACCTAAATGCTGCAACAACATCAGAAGGATTTACTAAAACATCTGGATGTGAAAATGAAAGCCGACAACGCTCTGCCTGCAAGATAGAGCATTAAGGATAAAGAAGCCATTCAAATGCAAATGGTAGAGCTGGCATCCCCAGCTTCAATGCCTCATCTCTTATGCAGGAATGAAGAAGGTCGGCACTGGGAACAAGGACTTTGTTTTTCTTGAAGTATAAAACAATTTCCTAGACCTCATAGTTTGAGCTTTTGGTAGAGTTTGAGCAAATGGTAATGAGTTTGAACCTTGTTGCCCCCAGTTGTCATCGTTAGTGTTATTGTTGTTTTATTTGTGGACCTCTACGTACTCTATATTATGGGCTTCAGGTGAGGAGGCGTGTTGAAGTATAAAACCATTTTGTCGGGTCTCACACCATAAACTTGAACTTTTAGTAGAGTTGGTTCTTTCATAGTTTCATATTTGTTCACTTTACAGGTATTAACGAATTCCGGGGTTCACGCCCCATGTATTCATGTAGCTGACAGATAAAATAAGGGGATAATGTTAAACCAATGCCAATTAACTAAAACCAACAGTGCAGCCAGTTAGCCACAGCCATATTCTATATCCATTCCCAAGCATTCTTTTTTTTGGGTAGGTAATTCCCAAGCATTCTTGCATCACATTTTACCTGTGGATATCCTCCATGAGCTACAACTTTGACATCAGAAAATTTTTCCAGGGCCATCATAGACTCCATGAGTATTGGTGGGGTGAGAAAGTTGGTGTAGATGACTTCTCTCCACATCGATGCCCGTTCAGCCTAAAATGGAGCAAAAATACAACATTTACGGATATCTCCAGTTTCGCCAAAACAATTAGAGACCATAGTTGTTATCTTCAGGCAGCCACTTAAAGTACCAGTCTAAGGATATTCTTGACTTCTTCCTGGGTACTGGCATCTCCGACTCCAACTCCAACTCCTTTAGTTAAACCCCTGAAATCACTCCTAAGAGCTTGCGTGAGGTGACAAAACCTAGAGTGTTGTCCTGTGACAGGAGTAGCCATCAGCAAAAAGTTTGTCTAAGACAGAACTTAAATTTCACTAACATTGTGTAGTATTATGACTAAGACTTACTTAGATACATATCCCAATAACTTTTGGAAAATGGATATACAAATTAGAACCATAAGTTTCTCTAATTTGACATTTCATAGGACTTCAAAATCTAGATTACCAAAAATAGGCTCAAATTTCACTGAGTTCAGTTAAAACATTTCCAGATTCATACAACTCGATGCCAATGGACTGCCGAAACACCAACCCCACTTAACATAAACTAACTCGAGATGGATAAACTAGGCTCCGTCAGATTAATATGAAGGCAAAGATTGTAAAAGAAGTAAACAGAAGCCAAAGTAAAATATGCAAAGCCACCTTTATACTAAGAACACAAGGAAAAAACTTTTCAAGCCACGTTAATTGTCCCATGGTTCAAGTCTATATTTTGTTCACAACCTCCCGAATGCTGAAACAAACATAGATCGATAGGTTCACCACCCTATTAGTAGCCATAAGCTAGGTAAATCTATGACCCGATGAATAATTCATCTTGTTTCCTTCATAGATTAAGGGAGCGAGATCAATTGAAAGTAAGGACTGATATGTGGGCAACAGCAATGGGGAGAATATTCAGAAATATTCATGAAACGCTTCACCATATGCACACGTCTCAAAGTGATTGACAAAGTGGTGGTCTTCCCACATTTATCCGCCGAACATATTTGAACTTAACTTCCCTAATCAATTTCAAGCTAACTCAACATCCCACTCCATGTACACAAACATACCAACCAGGAAAAAAAACATCACATGCCAATCTGCTCCTCATTCACCTAAGGAAATTCAAAATGAAACCAAAATCACAACATCCCACAAATTTTTTTCCTTCGTTTTTGATATGTAATCAAAGAAGTTGGCACAAATAAACAATCCCCAAACGTACTTACTCCTCGATGACCATATAAATTACTTTTGAGTTCAACAACAAGAAGAGGCAATTTAACAATCAATTGACCAATCAACAAAAAAACCATGAGACCAATACCGGAAACGAAATATACGAACATACGTTCAGTCAATCATCAATTCAAAACCAAAATCAAAATCACCACTGCTCAGCATTCAGCACATACAAACGACAAGAATCCTTCAAAATTGGCCTCCCCTATTGAAATTCAGCTTAATGGGTATTCAAAAAATAAGCAAAGGGGATGATATGAAGAGGGAATTACCAGATAAGTTCGGTGGAGAGGGAACAAAAAGAGAACGACGCGTTGCGGTGATATGAAAGATGGTTCGAGCACCGGCGCCGCGACGGAGTAAGGATGTAGCCTTGACATGGCAGGGGTGTGTGAATATGGTGGTGGTTATACAAGCTCCGTTCATGGCGGCTGCCTCTTCTCTCTGCAGTTTTCCCAGCGTCCTGCTGGTGCTATTGCTATTGCGTCCCTCTCAAAAAATGAATGAAATATCATGTAATTATTATTATTATTATTAATTAATATTACATAGGAGAATTGTATAAAAATATTGTATATTTATATTACATTTCATGTTAATTTTGATTTCACATACAACTCCTCATATCATCCCTCTCTCCTCTATCTTCTCATTCTCACTCTCTCCTTTCTCATCTTTCCTTATTTTCTTTCATTTTCAATTACACATATTTTTTTAATATTATTGATAAAAAATTTAAATATTATAATTAAATTCTTAAATTTATCATTAGAGATGTAGTATTTATCATGCGGAAGGTAACTTCCGCTAGTCTATACTATATTTGAGGATGAGTTTTGAAATTTTAAGGATTTGTCCAAGTAGGACAAGGGGAGAGGAAGAGAGAGAGGAAGAAAAGAGAGAGGGAGAGGGAGTGGAAAGAGAGCGGGAGAGGGAGGAAAAAAAAAATTTATATCTTTGACATGATAAACTAAGTTAAAAATTTATTATTTTTAACTGATTTAATAGGGTGTAGTATTCATTGTGACGAAGACACGGGTAAACCCTAGTATAAATATAATGAAGCACAGACACCTTCCTCAATCATGTTTTATAGAAGTTCTAGTATTTTATATTAGCCTTGAAATATTCCTATTTAGTAATCGTCACAAAACAAAAAGATGGGCATATGGTTTCGTTTCAATTAAGGCCTCTAGTTCTTTCATTTTCAATTCTAAAGCCAAAAGATGATCAAAATTCAGGCCAAGAAATGCATAAACCAGAACCAGAATCCCAACCAGGGTAAAATGCAAGCAAAGCAATCATCAGAAACTCAAACATGCTTAGTCTTACAAAACTTCAGGGAAATGTCATGGGTGTCAAAACTGCAAAAGTACCCGAAACTGAAAAGGTCTAGTTTGTCCTGATAAAACTTTCAACCTGCCTGAGCTACTCCGAACCGAAAGAAACATCAAAGCTCCATTCATCGGCCTTTCTGGCCCTTCGACCCACACGGGCAATACAGAAACGTGCTGGTGCCCTTGCAGGAAACAGGCCATAGATCTTGAGCTTGCTGTTTTTACCTCTCTAAAGATAGTTGTATAGGAGCCCAGCAAGCACGACAACAATGGCAGCTGCTGGAGCTGCCCATACCCAGTAATTGTTGGATTTTTTCCTCTTGAGAATGGCCTTGGGGAGCGAGTCCCGGCCTCTTGTTCTGTTCCTGGCCCTGATAGTAGTCTCCTTCTGCTCCTTGGGTTTTGCAGGGACTCGAGCCTCTGGAACGCTGCTTTCAACTTTGTCGGGATTCTCAGGTTCTGCCACTTCTTCTTCTGTTCGAGTTAGCTCCTCTTGGTTGTCGGGTGCATCCTTTTTCTTCAACTTCTTCTCACGCTCCTGAAATGGAAACCCAAGAATGTATCAGTGTGATGTTGACATACAGATTCTGCAAGAAAAAAAAAAAAAAAAAAACAGAAATAACTGAAAAGGCTTTCAGTAAGTTAAGTTCCTTTTGCTTCCTTTCGGCCTCCTTCTTAGCTCTAGCAGCCGCTTTTGCTGCAGATTTCTCTGCCAGCTTCTTCTTCCTCTCCAGAGCCTGCCGTTGTTTCGCCATTTCCTCTTCCCTTTTTAGCTCCTTCAACTTGGCAGGATCAATTTCCTTTTCAGCAGGAACAGGCAGCTTTTCTACCACAAAGAAATCATCCTCCTCATCCTCCTTCTTTACAACAGCAACACGATCTGAAACAGTTATAGGTTGTTCTATCGGCTTCTTTTTAGATTCCTTCTGTGATGGGGATTTCTCTTCATTGCCAGGAGGTTTGAGGTCTTCTTTAAGTGGCTTCATTGCCTTCGGGTTTTCTGTAGAAGCAGGAACAGACGCCTCGACCAACACCAATGGCTTTTCATCAGGATTCCTCATCCGTCCATCTCTACTCAACTGCCGATTATCCAATGACAGCAAGATTCTTTTCTCATAATCATCCCTAAAAGCCTTGCTACTGCTCCACAGGGAAATAAAGTTGTCAACCTGGTTAAATTTGGATGGAAAAACAAAGTAACTATTACAATTCAAATAGATCAGTCAGCTAGCGGGACAGGAGATGAGAGTTTCCCTCTTTAAGGTGAGGATAAATAAAAAGAATACCGATGCATGGCAAAGTTCCTCAAGAGCCTTGGTATCCTTCGCCGCAGCAAGAGTTCTTGCATCACTCATAAGCCTGCGGTACTCATGGAAGGGTTTGTTCTGTGGAAACCACAAAATGGCGAATTATTAACCAATTGAAAACTCTATAATTTAAGTATCATATCACGTTTCCTAGACCTGGGTATTAGCATATGCCTGAGTTTAATCGTGGGCAACTTAATCCTGTAGACTGGTGAAATGCAAGTAAGACGTTTCAAATCCAACTAATAAAAGAATTTAGCAAGGGAGAAAATCCACATAAGTAACCTGCATTTGTATAGTACTCTAGAATATCCTACACAGACGAGGCGTGAGTACAGAACAGTGTATATATCCAATCATAGAGTATGCAGCACCGAACTGAAACTGCATAAAGTACAGATAGCAAATGCCATTTCTTATTACACAAGGAGCAGGAACATGCATTTTGTATGTGTTCATGTCGCATGCGCATAGCCATCTCACATAATCCCCCCTCCCCCCATTTTTTATGTGCGGATTGAACATAATCATACCCAATTAAGACAAAATATTTCTTCCAATTAAATTAGATAAGAAAAGCTCAAAGACCCTCTTTGTGTCCAGTACCTCCTCAGCATCACTACAACCCACCGAATGTCATAACTTAGAGGTAAGGTTTCATATCATGACAAGTTCCTGGGAGGTGCATGGAGGTGAGACGGGGTTTGTGGAAATGTTCAGCTTCCGAGTTTGTACTCTTGTTATGTGATCTCACACCTCCTCCTCATAGCCACCTCTTTAATGCGAACCTCATCTGCATCTACCATATCTTTTTTATATTCTGCATCAAAATGTTCTATTTCTACACTTCTTGATACACATATGAAGCCACCAATACTCTAGAGGGGGAATCTGAAGTAATTTCCCCGTGTTCCATCGGAGGCTACATTCTGAAACATTTAGGAAGCACTCTACAAATCACTCTTCAAAGATCCTAGCCATCCATTTCCAAGGACAAAGAAGACGTCCAAGATGAGAATCTAAATTTCCCCGTAAAGATGTTGTTTCACCTTATTAGGGAAAAGCCAAAGGGCTAAATTCGCAAGATCACTAAGTGTATGCACTGCAGGATAAAGAGTGTTCAGTGCTGCATACTCCTTTGACTAAAACTTTGTACAGCGGAGTGTCTGCTGGCTCCTTGAGAGAGAACACTTCACACTTTTTTTGCAGGAGCTTTAGGGTGTGATTATAGTTCACGGTCAGAGGGAAGAGGCACACAAATTGTCACGCATAAGTTTTCATCACATTGGCACATACTTAAATAACCGAATAGATAGCACACTCAAGTCTATCTAATTAACTGGAACAATGAAGTCTCAGAAAGCTTAAAGGAAATAAAGTTTGAACTATAGAATTTTGCATTGTTAAATGCAAGCGTCTACAAATACCAATAAATCCCGGTGTCCTCTCAGTTGATCAAGAGATTCCAATATTTCACGCTTCTTATCGTCGACCAGCTTCAGATCTTCTTCAAGTGTATTGATTTCATCTTTTAAGGCCCCAAATTGATCTTCAAGGTACTTTATTTTAGCACCTACAGCTTGCCGATCCTTCCTTACTCCATCAAGATCAGTACCGATCAGCTACAAAATAAAAGAGCAAAAACAGGCAAGCAGTTATAATAAACTTTCAATCTTTCTAAAGATGATAAAAGACACCATCAATCATCATCAACACCAAATCCTACTAGGTGAGTTCGGCTGCACGTAGTCCGTAAGGACACATGCACAGAAGATCCGACAAATATAGTGTGTTGGCTATCGGCTACCTAACATGCACTGTTCTAACCTAATCAAAAGATTAGGTTTGAGCAAAATAATATAATATATGATAGTATATAGCAATATACAACAATAGATGATAAAAGACGCCACAAAGGCAAAAACAGCATAACAGAAGGGTAAATGCATCCTACCTTAACCTGCTCCTGAATGGTTTCTTTTTGCCCCAATGAATCCTGAATCTTCGCCCTCATGGCAGCATTTGCAATAACACCGTCTCTCGTTCCCTCCAACTGTTTGATTTCTCTAAGAAGTTGCTTCTCCTCTGTCAAAGAGATACTTTCATGCTGCATCCTGTAATGTAGACTCCGTATCTGCATAAGATTCCCATGTCCAATGAAGCACTATATAAGTATCCAAGAATCAATATCCACTACTAACATGAAAATATAACTTACAAGGTCATTAAGTTCTTCTTCCGAGGAACAGATTCCAATTCCTCTCTCCCTACTAGGATTATTTGGACCACGTAAACTTCCCAAAGCCTCTTGGAGAGGCTTCATTTCACTTCTTTTCTCATCCATGACCATATTGTACTGTCTCTTCTCAGCGTTCAAGGATTTTAGCTGCTCGATCACCTGAGCTCTTTCTGTCTGCAATAGTATAGAAGCACAGAAAGTAAACAACTGATCCTCCATCAACCAGGACTAGGCAAAT
>JAOWBR010172637.1:0-11276 GCA_028571145.1 Dionaea muscipula
TAGTGAGAGAGTTGTGTAATGATTGTTTGAGTGTGGATGAAAAAATAGAAAGTGAATAGTGAGAGAGAGGAGAGAATGTACCAATGTACATGCTCTTAGGGCATCTCCACCCGTCTCTATAAATTTGTAGCATCTCTCCCTTACTATTTACATCATTAACTCTCTAAATTTTCATTTACGCTTAAAAAAATAATACACACTACTCTTACTATTCATCCATCACATCATTACACATTTTCCAAAAAACTCTAAATTTAAAATTATTATCCATTCACTCTAAAAATTATTACACAATATCTCTCACTATTCATCAACTTATATTTACATCTACTCCAAAAATTTTAAAAATCATTACACAATCCTCTCACTATTCACACTCTAAAAAAATTTTTATGGTGGAGATGCTCTTATATAATTCATATGGAGATTTTGTCTAAAGATATTATATTCCTTATACAATCATGAAATTTCTAATTTTTGTTCCCCTCCAATATTGTATCGGTTTGTTGTTTTTCTGTCCCCAACATCATATTAGTTGGCTAAGACATTAAATGGTCCTTCATCGCTACCGTTTCCAAATTCCATTTAATTTACAATTTCACGTACGGTTTTTGTTTCGTTTTCCTCTCTCTTTCGTTTTTTGGTTTTTTTTTTGTTTTTCCGTTCTGTTTTTTCAAATTAAAGGGCAAAAGTTTTGCATTTAAAAAGAAATCTATCTATGCGATATTTTCTCACTCCTCCCTTGTTTTCGCCACCCCTCTGAAACGTTCCTGCTGAAAGGACAGAACTACCCCTACCCCCCCTGCACTCAACTGAAATCCAAAGCATTTTTTCTTCCCCCGGCCCAGCAGCAAGTTTCTCTTCCCCCAAATCTCTCTCTCAGGTCAGAGCAGCAGCCATGGCGAAGATTTCGACGGCGATCAGACCTGAAGATTACGCCCACAGCCCAGTACACTACGCCGTCGCATTAGGCGATCACCTCACCCTCAAACGCCTCCTCTCTTCCCTCCCCAAGCTTGCCGACCCTTCACGCATCCTCACCGAGTCCGACTCCCTCGCCCAGGAACTCATCGCCGATCGGATCTCCGCCGTCATCGACCGCCGTGACGTCCCCTTCCGTGAGACTCCTCTCCACCTCGCCGTCCGCCTCAACGACCTCTCCTCCTCCAAGTCCCTCGCCTCCAGCGGCGCCGATATCTCCCTCCAAAACGCCGACGGTTGGAGCCCGCTTCAGGAGGCACTGTGCCGCCGTGCCACCGACATTGCTCTCGTCCTCGTCCAACACCACCATCTCGCTTCCTGGTCCAAGTGGCGCCGCCGCCTCCCCCGTCTAGTCGCCGTCCTCCGCCGAATGCGGGACTTCTACATGGAGATCTCATTCCACTTTGAGAGCTCCATCGTGCCCTTCGTCGGCAAGATCGCTCCATCGGACACATACAAGATCTGGAAGCGCGACGGCAACCTCCGAGCCGATACTTCCCTCGCCGGCTTCGAAGGCTTGAAGATCCAGCGCGCCGATCAGAGCTTCCTCTTCCTCGGGGACGGTGACCGCCGGAATGATGTCCCCGAAGGCTCACTGCTCGTGCTCAACCACGACGAGCGCAAGATCGTCGACGCCTTCGAGAACGCTGGAACTCCGATGACTGCAGCGGAGATCGCCGGATTCTGCTCGCAAACGAGCGTGTACCGTCCCGGAATGGACGTGACGAAGGCCGAACTGGCGAGCCGTACGAATTGGAGGCGGCAAGAGAAGATGGAGATGGTTGGAGAATGGAAATCGAAGGTCTACGAAGTCCAGAACGTGTCGTTCAGTTTCCGGTCAAGGAAAGTCTGCAATTCGGAGAACGACGTCGCCGGGAACGAGCAGGTTCTGCCATTGGAGCTCGACGAGGACGCAGACGAAGGCTTCCTGGTTGCTGAGAACCCTAATTTTGGATCATTCAACGACGACAGGAAGCACAGCAGCTACACCGGAACGGAGGGGAGGAGGCACAGTAGCTTTGTCAGGAGTGAGAGGGAGTGGGTTTCGGTGAGCAGGAAGAGCGTGGACATCAATTTGACCTCCGACAGGAGGAGGATAGCGGCAGCGGCAGCTTCGGCGGCGTCGGTTGCGCCGCCTCCACCGTTGAAGGAGAAGGAGTACGTGAAGAGCTTGCGGCCGGCGGTGTGGTTGACAGAGCAGTTCCCGTTGAAGATGGAGGAGCTGTTGCCGTTACTCGACATTCTGGCTAATAAAGTAAAGGCCGTCAGGCGGATGCGGGAGCTCCTCACGACCAAGTTCCCTCCTGGGACCTTCCCGGTGAAGGTAAAGGGTATTTCTGGAAATTAAATTTTTTTGGTTACTGAAAAAACGTAACCCATTTCTTTAAATTCGAGTCAATAGCTTTCTTGCTTGCTAATCCATAGCTTTCTTGCTTGCATCATCGTCGACTAATGGTGATGTCTAAGCTCCATATCCATAGCTGACATTTTCACTACTTATCGAGCTCAATCTCCACCCATTAGGATTACTCTATAATGGTTTGATTTCCAATTTGAACTTTACATTTTTAAACTGAGTAATTTTATCAAGGTGACTTGAAATGGAATGTGGGTGAGAGTCACTGAGTGAGGTTTTCCAAAAGATTTTGACAAGGGTTTCACATCCAACAAATTTGATTTTGCCTCAGATGTGGGAACAAGGTTTAAAGCTATCAAGCTAAACATCCTCATTCTTGTATTTTGCTCATAAATATTTCTGTTGGGTTTGATATTGATTGGAATAAAGTTGAGCAAAGATCTACAAAAGTAGTCAATTTTTTGTTTGTTTTTGTTTTTGTTTTTGTTTTTGAATCTTGTTACAAAGAGATCCATCCATTATTATAGTGATGATGCTGCCATCTATTTGTCTTTGTAAGGAGTTCCATTTTCTTCACCCATCCCTGTCTCTTTTTCTTTATTCTTCTTTTTCTTTTCTTTGCGTCTTTTGATGGTGAGTAAAGGGTGGGTTGAACTGGGTTCAGACTCGTGAGACCTCTAAATTGAGGGCGGTGTTGCATCACCAGCTTTGTGGGCAAAGATGGTACCTGCGGTGCCCTCTCCCTGGGGTCATATGATGGGTCGGTTAATTAATAAACATATGTTGATAGGAGTCGCTTTATAACATCTTATTTTCATATTCTTTTTTACTCATAGTTGTTGGATTTGAATAAATAGAAGATTAAAATTACATCTTAGATGATAGTGAAGTCACTAAAGATTAGTGAAAAAGAGGATAAAAAAAAATACACGGATTCGTTCCCATATTAATATATATATATATATTTATTTATTTTTATTTATTTATTTTTTCGGTACATCTTAACTCATCCGTTAAATCTCTCAAAATAATTTAAAGTAGTGGGCAATGAAATTTACACTTTCAGATAAAATTAACGTTCCATGACAAATAACCATAAAACCTCTATTTTTCACCACTTAAATTCTTAGTTTTTTTTTTTTTTTTATTTTTCATGGTGTCGGTGTTTTTATAGGTTTAGAGAATACCTGCAATATTAGTTGATTTATTTATTGTTAGTTGTTATTCATTAAATAGCGTTACAAGTCTTGTATGTATATTTAGAGTATCCTCAATGGACACTATAAGATTACTTAATATGTCATATATTAATTGTCAAATGTTAAAAATATATTGGATATTTATGAAGATATACAGTTAATATTTTAATGGATGAAAGAATATAAATAAATCACACCATATCTTCTAGTTAACTTGAGGATGCTCTTAAAAATTAAGCAAAAATGGGAGCTTGATGTACATTTATTTCGCATGCTAGTTAACTTGCCCTTTAAATTACTCTTAATTAGGAATTGAAATAATGGGGTTATGAAAGTTATATTTTGGACAACTTTGTAGTTTTATGTTGTTATTCATTAAATAGTGTTACAAGTCTTGTATGTGCACTTAAAAATTAAGCAAAAATGTGAGCTTGATGTACATTTATTTCGCATGCTAGTTAACTTGCCCTTTAAATTACTTTTAATCAGGAATTGAAATAATGGGGTAAATATTTTGGACAACTTTGTAGTTTTATGTTAAGTAATTGTAACCTTCTTTCTCTATTATTCCAATAATATTGGATTTTTTTTTTCCCTTTCTTCCTTTTTATATGTTTGATATTTGGTGTTATTTTTCAGATTCCCAAATCTTATAAAGTTACTTAATTCATTAAATATTAAATGTAATTGATTTGATTTAATATTATCACAATACTTTGATGTATCTAGTAAAGGTGCACGAAGCTAATTTATGTCGAAGGATACAAGTTGCCTTTGTGTCACAATCCTGTTGGTGTGTGTCCGTTTTGGTAAACGACCCCACTAGATCCGAGAGTTTGTCTTTTGAAATGTACAATTGGATTTGGATCTGATGGATTCCTCTGATTAAATAAATACTGCAGGACCCACTTACCCCTGCGCTTTTTTTTTATCTTGGGGATGACACTTTTCCATGTGGATCCTCAAATCTTGTAATTGCTTTTCTGGTTCTACCCATATGGGCATTAGAGTATAGTTTTCTTCTTCTTCTTCTTCTTCTTCTTTTTTTTTTTTTTATATCGGTAAAGTAAATTTATATATTTAGTCAATTTATATATACTCACTGGTACTATCCATGCAGTTCTTCTTCATTTGAGTTGTTTAACTGATGGAGTAAAGTGTAAAGTGTAATCCTGATGTAAAGTGAAATCTAATGCTGAGGGATCTATCAGGTGAAACATGAAAATGGACATGGGAGCTCAATGCAGACTCATTAGGAGTTTGAGTCTCCGGAACCCGGACCTTGGACTCTGCCCTTAATAGCTCGTCTACATAGTTGTGAGTTCGAGTCTCTTATGGGCCATGACCGCCTTTATAAAGGATGTTACGTACTGTTGGCGGTGATAACGGGAGGGGATTAGTCTATTCTCATGTTGAGTAGGTAGGGTGTAAGATGCATGTGAATGATGTCCTTTCGTCAATCAATGTATACGTTATTATTCTCATGTTCATAGTCTATTCTTAGGGTAACCCGTGCACCGCACGAAGAAAAAAAATAAAAAAACTTCACCCCTAATTAGTAATTCCCCATCCCACCCCACCTCTCATTGATGTGACTTTTATAAGAGAGGACTTATCTTTATGTTTATCTTTAAATTCAAAATCTTCCTCCTTTGTATTATTAAAATGTGCATGACTTGCTGCATTTTACTCCAACTGCTGCATCATCATTGTTATGTATTTGCAGTGCCTATATATATACTCTCTTGAGTGTCAAATTAAAGCAAAGCAATGGTTCTTTCTTTGATTTCATCTTGCAGATAGCGATTCCTGTTGTACCAACAGTGAAAGTAGTGATCACATTCACAAAGTTTATTGAGCTACAATCTACAGAGCTCTTCTACACGCCCCTATCAAGTCCTAGACACTTGAGCAGCAACGGGCATGGTGAGACATCATCAGACTCCCATTACAAATCATGTTCATCGTCATCATCTTCATCAGGATCATCATGGCTATGGCGGAGCAGTAGCCGCCGGATCACTGAAAAGCAGCAGCAACAGCAGCAGTCTTCTGAGGCATCCCAGTCAGATCCATTCGCCATCCCGAGTGGTTACACGTGGACTAGCATCAACAGCAAGGATAATAATCATAAGCTGAAGAAATCCAACTCTGTTAGAAAATTCAAATGATTATCAGTATCTGATCATCCATCCTTCAGCAAGCAGCTTTCCACAGTCTGCACGGCACATTATGTTGTAAATACACCTATTGACCTTTCAACTGGAGTTTGTATGGGGATTAGGTTCGAGGACCGGAGTGAGGAGAGTTGAAAAGAAACACGCCGATGCCGGGTAGCTCCCGGGGTATGACCGTATGAAGGACTGACTGTAATGTTTCTTGCACTCGACCTGTAATAGTCTAACATGTTAGCTGACCGCCATTGTCGCTTATAACAGGTTTTGCTATTTGTAGCTTGCAAGTTTTGTTTGTTGACTTGTTCTTGGTTTAACATTTGTGAATGTAACAGTTACGTTTAGACAACAACATCATGATTGAATACCATTGAAACCAAACCCCCATTAGATTTAGAGTTATATTCAATCTCACTCTCTTTGTTGGTCCACTGATGTTTAGCCCTGACTACGTTTTGAACCAGAACCGAACCGTCGGTTCTCGGAACCGGCTTCTTAAAGAAAGATCAGGTTCCGATTCTCCTATATTTAAAACCAAGACCGGCAGATCAGAACCGGCCGGAACCGTCGGTTCGGAACCGGTCGGAATTAGTCGGAACTAACAGTTTAAAAAATAAATAAATATATTTGCATAGAAAATAAAAACTCGAGTGAATATAATATAATTTTTGGGTAAGCTTTGAGATCAAATATTTATACACAAATAGTAGATATTACAAATAATGAATTGTTTAGATATTCTGATAATGTTTATAAAGATTCATTAGCTAAATTTATAATTGTTTAGATGTTCTACAAATAATAAATTATTCAAATAATGGATTGTCTAAATCTGTTTATAAAGATTCACTAGCTAGATATTCTGATAATTTTCGTGACTGATCCTCATTATTGTATAATTTTTTTAATTAAAAATTAAGTTTGTAATTCTAAAATGAATTTATAATGATAAATTATAAATAAAGTTATTTTTAAAGTGAGTATTTAATTTTTTTTTAAAAATGATCGTCAAAAACCGTCCGAAACTGCAACCGAAACTGGAAACCGAACCAAAACCATCCCAAAGCCGACAGTTCCATGAACCGGATCGAAACCGTCCATACATGGAACCGGAATCGGTCCAAAACCGATAATTCCCGAACCGTGGTCAGGGCTACTAATGTCGACTTGAAGTTTCACAGATAAGTTGGAGCGAACTAACCCGATATCGTGGTACTAATTTGAACACTCCTCTTCTAATGCGGACATCCTCTTTGGAATAATAGAGTGAACTTTTTTAGGTCATTGAATCTACAAATCAAAGGTCAGGATTCAATCTCAGATGAACAGTACACTGTCTCACTATTCACCCACTACCAACAGTAATCAATCTCAGTCTTTAATCTTCCAAATCCAATGGACCACAAAAGTACACTCTTACTATTCCAAAGAGGGCATCCTTATTTGAAACTAATTCCTAATTTGAAATACTAAAAACTTATTAAGATCCCAAAAGTTATGTTACTCGCTGAGCAAAAAACACATGTAAACTTGGAAGTCTAAAATGAATCAATGTAAGCAACAATCTTTCACCAAGTTCCAGCATTCATATCATTTCAACTATCAACTATCGAACCGAAAGTGTTCTCTCCACTGTAAGTCATGTATAGAAAGCCATCCTCATCCTTGTTCTCATTGTAAACGGCAGACATCAAGGAACCTATGATGACACATGAAAGAGGTGGTCAAATATAAACAATCAAAACAAAGGGGGAAGGAGCAAACCATCTTTACAAGCATACTAAGAGAATCAATACCACAAAAGAAAATAAAAAAATACCGGTAGGCGGTAGCGTGTTTTTTACGAAGACAAATATGGCTTTCTCAGCGCCGAGTTTGACCCTTTTTCGAACCACGTATACAAACTGTCCAACAGTCAAATCGGCTGGCACAAGGTATCTGCAATGGCAAAGAGAACAAACAGGAAAGACGTCATAAGCGAATTTTTCTACACAATCCGACTGCAACTCACGACCAAACACACGACTCCCTCACTATAGCTACGTACAGTTAGGGGCGGAGCTAAAAATAAAAAATGGAGGGGGCCAACCACAAACTGAAAAAAATAAACTGAAAAGCACTATAGTCATTCCACTTTGTCTACTCGTTTACACATATGAAAGATTACTTTCTAATGATAGGAGTGTGATTCTATATCCACTTCAAAAGCAACCCTTTTGTTCTCTTGACCTCTACTTAAGAAATGTTCTTTGAGTAGTATGCTTATTGATCAATATACTTGGTAATTTGTTGAACAATCAATCCTATTTCCGTTCGTATCTCTCTCATTTGGGGATGTTCTCTGGTGAAACAGCGATTAATTGAAAAAGTAGCGGTCATATTCTATGGTCACGACAATATTTTGTTAGATCAGAGGGCGGAAGAAACTAACATATATATACTTTTTGAAACTGTAAGAATGTTCAGGTAATTTCTAGTTAAATAACAGAGAGTAAATGAAAGTTTCCTTTTCAAGCTCCATACTCATCACTATATAATCACTTCATTAGCAACCAAAAACTTTCCATGTAGATAACTAATAGTCTAATCCTACCCCCAGTAGATTTCCTTTGGTGGAAAAGTAGATTTATATGAATCAACAATGTTTCATCTTTCCTAAAGAAGGCAAGACTTCCAAGTTCCCGGTAACCTGCATCCAGGGAACTAGTTTCCCAAAATGGACAGAAGATCACCTTTCTTTAACTGCTTCCCGAATCCCGGGTAGGGAACGCCTCAAGCCCCAAAATATCATCAAAGATTACAACTTCTATAACTTCGGATATTGTGTACATGTATCGTATGGATACGTGTGACCGACTCCATCTAGTGGGAAGTGGCCGTGATGATGATGATGATGACTGCTCTATAGGACTGAACATAAACCGTAGCAACTCCATGTGTAAAAAAGCTACGATTCGAAAGACACCAAAAGATCATTTGCACCTAAGATATGTTGAATCACATATCAAGCTAGAGGTAGAAATAAAATCAAATATTTGGATGAAAAAACAAAGAGCAGCAAACAAGACTAACTTGTTCTTATCAATGATGGGTACATCTGTCCTTTTAGCTCTTTCCACGATGACCTGCATAGATTGATGAATGATATAAGAAGTGGATCAACTGGTTCACATATTCCTAAATAAACTGCTGGATAGATTTCAAACTGTATCAGCTGCAGAAAATTTGATGTCTTACAGGAACTCTGTCTGGATACTTCTCTCTGATCCTAGAAGCTTCATTCCTCCTCTTTTCTGCAATATGAGACACATATTACTAACCACTTCAATATGTTGCACCTAAAAGGGCAAAGACCCAGGCAACAAGAAATTATTCAAGGAGACCACTTGTTATCACCCCTTTCTGGAGGCGAAACGTGGACACACTTGAAGCGTGGCGGGGCGGCGTGCGGCCTTGCGCCTCTGGACGACGAGCTGGCATGCGTCCGACGTAGCGTGCAGCCGTGCTTATCACAATGTAATATGAAGACTGACTACCTATACCTACACCCATACTTAGATAGTACTTCTCAGGAGGTCACCCATCTTGGAACTACTCCAATCCAAGCACGCGGAGTTCTGATGAACTCCGTTCCACGAAAAGTGGATAAGATATAGTCCTTCATATCATTTCTTATAAGCTTTATCTTTCGATTCGGGAATTACAGCCAATATGTGACGTATTTTTTCCCGTGTATAACACCACTAATCATGAGAGCACATAGATGGCTGAATCATGTCTCAAGATACACACCAACTGTTGAAGTTGCCAAATAAAAGACATTACCCAAAGCTAAGGGATCCAATGGAACCCGATCGAACAATTCCTATCCACAAATTAGACTCAGCTAACAGATTCAATGAATCCCAATTGAAAAGTTGTAAGCAACAAATTAGACTCATGGAGAAGCAAAACATGGATGCAAAAATATCTGCTGCAGTAGCAATCGATTCCACCACGTCCACGACTCAAGCCTAGGGACTCTCTGGGTTTCTTTTTTTTCACAAGAATCACAGCTTGAACACCTCGAACTCAGCAATGCTACTACACATAGAAAACAGCCATTGTTTGAACTGAATACTCAGCTCATTAATTACAGTTGATGGGTGAATATCACACATCTAAATTCTTATACTTCAAGATTCGATGTTTTTGCTTTCCCACAATACATTTTCCTCTAAATAGTCATCTGTTTCTCACTCGATGCATCAAAACTCCCCATTATTACAGGCAAGAATAACCCCTCCTAAATTCTATCCACGGATTAGTGTTAATCATACACCAGAACTTGATCTTCAGTAGTCAAAAGAACGAAAATAAGCACAAACAGCAATGCCCAGATCAGAAAAGCACGAAATCTGCTAAAACCAATCATCAACTTCATAGAAAAACAATAATTTTTGCATCAAGTAAAACAAACGGACCAAGGGGAACATCCAACTTGAAGCAGCTTTTGGCCATGTCTCGAGAAACAACACTTGGGTTTACCACCTGCAAACACAAAACACCGAAAAAAAATACAACCCCACATGAATGACCAACCACAACAAGAAGCAATAAATTAAACACGAAAACCCAGAATTCAAAATACAAAAGGAGTCGCAGAAAACCAATCAAATCAAAAACTAAGAAAATCATATGATGATGGCAAAGAAAAATTACTAGGGCACGAAAGAGGGAAGATTTCCGAGGATTTGAAGCACCGATGAGAAGACTAATTGTACGTCAGAATCAAAGAAGGTAGCCTTTCTTTTCAATGTTTTTGTGAATAGATTGGGCCAAGGGGCTGTGTAGATATATATACCTTTGAGGCAAGCAACCTTGGTGAGAAATGTGATTGGATTTGCCAAATATCCAATTTCTGATTCTCATCCCAAAGATAATAAGATTTACATTTACAATTACGTAATTTTGGAATTTTTGATAATAATTTTTTTTTTTTCTTATAACCCAGGTGTCCGAACGAATTCACTACTTCTGAAAAATCAATCCGCCGTAGGGGAGGCCAATTAATGCCAACATAAGGTTTTATAAATCCATGACCAAAATATCTTTGATAATAAAGTTATGTAAAACTTCTGAGTTTTCCTGTTTATTTAACAAATATCATGTATTTTACCTGTGATTCTATATTTTGTAAAATATTCTACAATCTGGTGATGGAATTACAATATCAACACAACGATGAAAATGAAATCGAATAAAATTGTTTTTGTTCGATTTCATTTTTTTTCATTCTTCATTAGTTCACCAAACGGAAAATTAAGTATATGACATGATTTTTTTGTGATATCCGAACCCACCCGTGCTGGAAGAAAAGTGATAGCGGTTTTAAAATCTCGTTGTCGTTTTGTGCTTCAGATCTACGTCACAAACTGTTGTTAGGTCAAATCAATCAAATCCTGCTGCCTAGATCGCTGGTCAAATCAATCAGACCCTATGGTCTAACTTGGCAGGTCGCAGATCGCAGGTTACTAACTTGAAATCTGAAACCTGTAAAACGGTAGCTCGTCAGACAGGGTCCGA
>JAOWBR010172648.1:0-11275 GCA_028571145.1 Dionaea muscipula
AGTCCAAAACAATAAATAATTCGGTCCGTTCAATACACACAAAGTGTACTAGCACAGATGAGTTGAAACTATAGACCAAGTCTATATCTATTCCCGTAGTCAAGACAGACCTACTTAAACATCTCGTGCTACAGTCGTACCAATGGGTTGTCCAGATCCATCTACTGACTGTGAACATAAACTTATATTCTATTCCTTCCACTAACAATGTCTTCCGTATGTAAGTTATACTCTACATACCAAGTCATCTAGAATAGAATAAATGGAATAATATAAAAATACATTCGAATTGCCATAAAATGATTTTCATAAAACATTCTCATTTATTAATAATAAATATTGTTTTATTAAATGTCTTTTGGATAAAATCCTAACAGGCTCGTGTCCTAGAGGTTTAGGTGAGGCGTCGTCCCCGGAATCTACGGTATGTGCTTTTATCTTTTTCATAGACTAGCATTGAGTGCATATTTATATTAGTATGCATTTTATTGACAGTATGGTTCATACGAGAACCGACGCAGGGGTTTCTGACCCTTCTGAGAACATACCATCGAGCTCGAGATTACCACTACGACCGCCGATGGAGAGGGGCAAAGGCCCTCTGGGAGCACCTACTGGACTATCCCAGGAGGAATGGGATATGGTGAGGACGATGCGTGCACAACGAGTACCATCACCTCCTCGAGAAGGGGCACAGGAGGTTTAGCGCGGGAATGTTCAAAGACTTGATCCAGTTGTTCCAACACCAGTAATGGCCCCACATGCACCAAGATATGTGGAGGTGGCTGCACCGTATGAGAGAACTTGCAAGGCAGGATGTTTGAGATCTTCATGAGGATGGACCCTCCCAAGTTTTATGGGGTGGTTGACGCTGTTAAGGCTAGCAACTGGCTGCGGGTGGTTGAAAGATTGTTGAGAAGTATTGGATGCCCTCTGGAACGATGGGTACCACTAACTTCTTATATGTTAAAGGATGCTGTTGAGTACTGGTGGAGTAGTGTCGAGACGAGGTATCAGTCACCGGGTGACGTTATTACCTGGATTGATTTTCTAGCCGAGTTTGAGGCTAAGTTTTTCTCTAAATCCCTGAACGCGGAGAAGAAAGCTGAGTTGCTCGCCCTGAGGCAGGGTAGACTGAGTGTTGCTGAGTATGATGCTAAAATGACAGAACTTAGCCGTTTTTCTCCCAAGCTTGTTGCTACAGAGAAAGATAAGATGTTCTTATTTTTGCAGGGTTTAGACCCTGATATGCAGACTCATATGAGGGTTGTTGAGTACCCCACACTAGTTACTATGGTGGCTAGGGCCACAAGTGTAGAGGCAGGCTTCATTCGCTAAAGGAGTATAGGTCAGAAGAGACCTAGTGATTTACTATTGCCAAATCAAGGATCTAAAGGCAGTGGACAGAAAAAGTAGGAGATGCCACTGTTTGGTGGCCAGTTTAGTTCTTCTCAGATCTCTAGACCTGCATGTAGAGGCTGTGGAGTGATTCACTCTACGGGATACCGTTACAATGGTACTCCCTTGAATTGTCATAATTGTGGTACGCCTGGGCATAGGGCTACCAATTATCATTCTAAAGGGCACCGTGAGGCCGGATCTCAGCAAAGCCAGTCTGGACAGAAGAACTTTCAGGGATCGTATCAAGGACCGTCACAGACACAAGGTCAGGGGCATTTTTCTACTTCAGGGTCTATAGTGCAGAAACCACCACCACCACAACAGCAGCAGCAGAGCGGACAAGGGAAAGGAAAGGTAACTGGTTCTGGGGCACAGATGGCTTCAAGGAGGATTTTCTCATTGACCCAGCAGGAGGCTGAATCAATTTTCGTTTCGGTTTATTACCGGTTCACTTTTCCTAGCTGGATCAATTCTTTATCGTTTAAACTTCCTTTCCTTCTCTTTAATCTTGTAAAATCATTTATTTATTTCCTTTGCCCATCTATCTCGTAGAAACGGAAGTCTTCGGTAGCACATCCCAAATTCGAAAAGTCACTTTCTAAGAAAGTGGCATCACGAGATTCAATCTCAGTTACCCTCCCACTATCATCTTCACCCATGAAAACATAGCTCTTGGAAGACTCCGCGTATCTGATAAAGACACACTTTTTCCCTCTTTAGCCTAGTTTTCCGTAACGGTGAGAGTCCATATGAACATAGGCTGCCGAGCCCTAGGCTCGTAAGTGGTCCAGGCTAGGCTTCCTACCTGTCCATAGTTCATAGGAAGTGGAGGGTACAGACTTAGATGGTACCCGATTTAGGATATAGGCCGTAGTCAGTAGCTCATCTCCCCAATAGGAAATAGGGAGGTTCGCCTACGTCATCATGGATCTAACCATGTCCATAAGGGTCCTATTCCTCCTCTCTGCAACTTCATTTTGTTGCGGAGTGTGAGGAATAGTTAGCTGCCTAGCTATTCCCTTTCCATCACATGGTTTCCTGAACTGTTGAGATAGATATTTTCTACCTCGATCGATTCTAAGCGTCTTCACGCTCTTGTCTAACTGGTTCTCAACCAGGGATACATATCGTCTGAAACAATCCAATGCTTCTGACTTATGTGATATCAAATAGACATGACCAAATCGAGTATAATCATCTATAAATGTAATGAAATATTGAGCACCATTCCTAGCCCTAACATTCAACGGTCCACACACATCAGAATGAATCAATTCTAGAGGATTTAAAGCCCACTTGACTTTTCCAAATGATTTTCTAGTTGCTTTTCCACTAAGGCAAGGTTCACAGGTAGATAAACCACTTTAGCAGTTGGTCTTAGAAGACTCTGCTTGGCTAATCTATTCATCCTGTCAGAACTAATGTGTCCTAGTCTAGCATGCCACATAATGCTATCTCTATCAGCATCATTTTCAACATAGGCATTTTGGGAAAGACAACTTGTAGAGATATTATTATTCAAATTGAAAATAATATCCAACATAATAAAATTATCTCTAATCAAACCATAACCATAGACAAGATTATTTAATGACAATACAAAGCCATTGTTTTCAAACAGAACTTTAAAACCCAAACCAAGAAGAGAGACTACAGAAACTAGGTTACGATGGATTCCATGTGCATACAACACATCATATAAATACAGCGTCCGACCACCTCGCAAGTCCAACTTGTATGTGCCAATTCCAAGCGCATCTAAAGAAGTGTTGTTTCCCATAAAAATCTTCCTGCTTCCAGCAGGTATCCGTCGATACTCTACGTAAGCTGACCTATCCTTAGTCATGTGTTGTGTGGCTCCTGAGTCAACGATCCAAAAATCGTTTGACTCGGCCAGCATAGAGCAACATGCAACCAAGGAGTGACATAGATCAGAGGGAGGTAAGCACGCATTTTACTCAGTGCCATCACGAGCAGAATTATCAGGCTTCCCATAGATGAAATAGGCTCCTCTCTTTTAGACCTTCACCTTCTTTCCTCCCTTAGTTTTTCTCTCAAACTCCTTCACACTATTGCCCTTACCTAGGGCAAGACCAAGTGCCTCCGTGACAGGTCTATCATTCCTTATTGTGTGAGTGATGGGTTCATTAATAATACTTCGACTCGTATTGGCTATATGATCTATTTTAATTCAATAAAATTGAGAGAGGTTTTACTATGGTACATAATAATTTCTAACATGATCAATTAATTTAAATAATAGAATAAACATGTCACAAAAGGAAAAGATATGCTACGCAGTCAATCATATTCCATGAACATGTCTAAGTTTATTATTTTTATTAACTATCATTTAGGTGACTTATGCATATTATAGGTGAGCCCAAGTCTACCAACCTAATAATCATGCTATTTCCTCTTGTCTTTTTATGTTATAATTGATAAAATCAAGCATACTCATATGCGATTAATATAACATTTCACATTTAAATTAAGACAAAGTAATATTTTACCGCTAAAGCATATTAGAAAAAATAATAAAAACTAATCCTGCTCATACATCACAAGCGTAAAATATGTCCCACATTATTCTTATTTATTTATTATGTTGTTAAGCTTAATTATCCAGTGCATAGGGGTATGGTTTTTTAAATCCAATTAAAAATTGGATAATGACAAAAATAACCCCACTATTTTTTTCCCCCAATGAACAATAGCCGAACCACAGAATATTTTCCAAAGCCATAAAACAATAACATTGTTTTATTTTTTAATTTTTATGAATTTTCGATGGTTGAACTGTTCACCACAAACACACACAATAGCAGCCCTAATCTTTAAAAAACTTTAAATAATATTTTTTTTTGATTAAACGAAAAAAAGAAAGATACTATTCATCTTCTTCATCAAAACACAGATCTAGAAAAAAAAACACACGCACACGTTTGGCTTTGTCGTTGCCGTCACCGGCGCTTCCCAGCTGCAGTCATCGGCTCGGACTAGCCGCCGCTCGCTCGAGGCAACCTCCGCCCAGTTGCTTGCAGCCGAGCAACCCGCAGAGCTTCGTTGCTCGATGTCGTCCGTCGTCCCTGTGCGCTCCATCCATCGCCGTCGTCACCGACGCGAGCCATCCGTCGCCGTTGTCACCAACGCGAGATCGTCGCGCACCAGCACTTAGCCTATTAACGCCTTCGTTGCCCATCACGCGAGATCTTTGATTTATCCCTCTCACATATGCCGATGAATTTCTAGATCTGGAATTGCTCTAGGCGCCTTGATGCCGCCTCCGACGGTACATGCGTCGTTGCCCCCATGGGCCGCCGTCCATGGCGCCTTGCTGCTCTACTATTGACTGCTTGTACAACCCACTTCGCTGACCAGCGCCGCGTAGTGGTGCTGCTAGCCATGGCGCAACAGATCCTTTTTTCTTTTCAATTTTGATTGTATAAAAAAAACACTGAATCTGGCAAAACAGATCTGATATGTTTCGATATAGTTCTCGTTCAAATCGATGCACAGTAGAGAATAAATCACACAGAGGGAGAATGAAAAACATAACCCGTGGCACAATACATCCGTCAAGCCCGATTTAACCTAGCTCTGATACCACTGTTAGTATTCTATCACATAAATCAGGATCAGAACTGTACATTAGAATACCTGGATTCTTAGTAGAAGCGGAAGTCTGTCTGTACAGTTCCCTTTAATTGAATGATCGGGCTACGAAAAGATCTCCTCTGATTCCTCTTCGCGATCTTCAATCCACGAGGATCGGTATCACTAGGACACGTATCACTAGGATACCGATTGGTTTCCCACGAGTTTAAATGCCTCACTTGTGTTTTTCTCCCTGTGAGATGTGTAAGATGAAGAAGAACGTCTGTCTCGTTATCTCTGCTAACCAAGCAGAATATCTGGGGAATATATTTCATCCCACGATCTCCACTATCTACTAACTAAGCAAATAGTGGGGAGATCTTTCTCTAACTGATTCCATGCTGTTAGGAAAATCTTATCTACTAAACTACCGGGTCAACCCACTTGGACGCGTCGATATAAATTTTAATAATTAAATATTTGCTACAAATGGCAATAAAATGTTAATAGAAACCAAAATTGGAGATATTCGTGTCAATACCATGATCAATAAATTGTTCCTAGAACGTAAATGGATCTGATTTCGTACATGACAGAATCTAATTGAACCAAAAAAGTCCACCAAGAATTTTTATTAAGTCTGTTGTTTTTCATCTCCGGTTAACTTCTTTTACAATCATATCTAATTTCTATTATCCAACTCCCCCTCAATCTTGAGTTTTAGGAGTGCATACGAATGGAATATAAAAGTAAAACCATAGCACAAAGTTGAATGACAAATCGTACACTAAATATTACAATCCATTGGCCCCGAAGCTATATTTGACTCTTCTAATGGAATAATTCGGGGCAAGCAATCCATGGGGATGAACCATGGTGATTCATGTTACGCATACCATCAGGTAGTTTTGTTTTCATGACGGTAACGCTTCCATTTCCATCGCAATAACATCATACAAAGTTCATTTTCTAGCATAATACACTCCATTACTCAATGCCACACATGACTTACAAAATTTGAGAATCAATGAGCCTGGGAATAAAATCCCTTGAACTATACCAGCAATAGCAGTTAAGTAGTTAATTCACTAATGAACAAAATGTTTCATACGAAAAATAGAACAAAAGCAAAGAAAAGAGGCTATCAAACATGGATTCACGAAAAAAAGGGAGTTCTCAGCATAGCTCCTTCAGAGTTCCAGACAGGTGGAGAAGTTCTCATGGGCCATGGCTACTTGTAGCAACTCCAACCCAATGTCATGTTTGATATGTAAAATAGAACAAAAGCAAAGAAGAGTGGCCATCAGATATTGGAGGCACTGAAAAAACAAAAGAGTTCACAGTGAAACTCCTTATGAATTCCAGACTCCAGACTGGTGGAGAAGTTGTGACTACTTGTAGCAACTTCAACCCAATCGAGCAAGTGTGCTGCTCTCTGCCATCACCACCATCCGCGACCCGACCCTGTAAGTTCTTCGATTTTTGTCATCGGGTTCTTCGATGGGGTGAAGAAGATGATGGCCTTGCCGGATAGGTCATCTTGACCTATCCGGCAAGTCGATTTTGACCTATCCGGCAAGTCAACCTGCTGGATAGGTCAAATTCAACCTGCTGGATAGGTCAAATTCAATCAGTTGGATAGTTCAAATTTTAAATTCAACCTGCCGGATAGTTCAAATTCATTTTGACCTATCCGATAAGTTTATATTTGAACCATCCGGCAAGTCCATTTTGTCATATTCGGCATGTTTAATTTAAGCTATCTGGCATGTTGATTTTTTACCTATCTGGTAAGGATACCCATGGCTGAAGATGCTCTGCAGGCTTAATTTTCTGTTCAATTGCTAGGGTTGGTTTGATTCATGTTCGATATTATAAGTTAAAGTGGTTGTGCAGGCTGAATTTTTATTAAAATGGAGGAATGGGATGGATTGTCTGCTGCTGACCTTAGTCTTGATGACTATGGTGAATTTGGTGTGGGTGAATTTTTATAAGGTGAAGTAGTTGTGCAGGATGAATTCATGTTTGATATTATAAGATGTTGCGTACATCTTACGCATCCCGGTCAGGGGTCACGTTATCTTCACGAGGGTAAACACAGAGAGGGCCGACACATTAAAGACTCAGATGACGCTGCTTTTGGGGATCACTATGCGGCAAATGGAGCAAGAGTGGAGGAATGGCACCGTCAAGTACACCATCGTCCAGGAGCGGCAGTCAACGGTGAGGGGTGATGCAGAGCGTGTGATGAGGGGTTACCTACTCCGATTGTTATGCGCGACACTGTTCGTGGACAAGAGCTCGAACAGCCTTCACACACACTTCCTGCCACTGCTGGATGATATGACTGTCGTTGGCCAGTACGCGTGGGGTGCAGGTGTCCTAGCATACATATATCATCAGCTTGGGGCTGCCTCCGGGGCCCGTACAGTACAGATGGTCGGATGCATGACCCTCCTGCAGGTATCATTTACTTGATGTCTATTAGTGTATGCAGCACACCGTTTATCTCTTTCGGCTGATTGAATACGTTTCATTGGTATGCATAGACATGGATATACAAATACTTTCCTGCTTTTCAGCCAAGCAGGAGACCCGGATGGACCGATCAGCTGCCGCACGCATATCGTTGGGCTTCTGCATCTCGATCGCGTACGGATAGGACAATACTGTTGGCATATAGACGCAACCTTGATCAGATTACTACCGAGGCGCTATGTTTTTATGATTCGTGAGTGAATCTATACATGCAAGATCTGATTGTATTTGTGTCATTCTCACATCCATATTTCATATCAGATCTGATAGATACCGTTCGGCAGTTTTTCTCATCAGGTCGTGCCCGTGATGCTGGTCATGGGCATCATCCATTGTTGGCACATCACGTGCCCTACACGCCAGATCGCCTCATAAGACAGTTTAGATACCAGCAGACCATACCGTATGAGGCATTTGTACCGAGGGAGGTGTATAGAAGTCCTGACTCAGCGCGCCACAGATGTGTGCACAATCCGATGTTGCAACTTTGAGACTTGTCAGTAGACCACGTGATGAGACCCGGAGACCGTGGATCGCGTCGAGCACGATATAGGACATAAGCCTCTGATGATTATCTTCCGTGGTTTGGATGACTGTATTTATTTATGACTATTTAGATGACTAGATTTATTTTCTTGACTCTGTATTTATTTTTATGTTTGGATGACTATAGCGTTACAAAAACCCTATCTGTTTGCCATGTCATACTACCTTCTATCTTCTACGGACATATGATACAGACATATAATACAGACATATATCATTCAGGCGGACCAGGCCAGAAAAAATCAGCCCAGTATAATACAGATGGATCACATCCCCACCGCTAGGTCTGCAATAATCGAGGTAGTAGAACTGTATCGTTCAGGCGCAGCGATATAAAGTGGGACATGCTCTGCAAGAAACCAACCAATGTTAATCCGCCTGGATGGTGGTTGACTCCCAAGCTTACTTTCAAACGGCAAGATCATAAAGGACCCCGATCGCGCGAAGTTGGCCACAATCTTCTGGTACCGTGTAGCGACGACGGCGCCCAACTCGAGCGTACTCATCTAATGTTCCCATGGAGCAGGAGACCGATGTCAATCTAGTATACGGAGAGCCCTATGGTAGTACTCCTCCCCCTGTAGCCCGCGAACGTAGATATCTCGATTGTTCCTCATCTCCTCCATCAAATCGAGTCTCACTTGAAGCCACAAGAAATATAATAAAGATATATATGACACAGACAGATAATATAAACATATAATCAAACCGTGTCTCACCTAATACCACAACTCCTGATCGCCGTACTCGTACAGAACAATCACTCTGAACCCACAGTTCTCATCCCACCTAACATCCACGAAGCCAATGATGTGTGGCAAAATCTCCGGCGGCATGTTAGCGAAAAACGGAAACGAGGTGCCCGTGCTATGCTGCGATCCATCCGTCGAGCTCAATGAAAGTCGTCTCTCATCCGCAGGGAAGACTGAAACCCAAACCTTCAGCCGTGCCTCCTCCATACAACTGAATGAAATACGTCGGTCACCCTGTCGTCCACGTTTTCGGCCTGAAGAGGTGCTCATGGATCTGGTAAATAACGCAGAATCCTCACCGCTGAGATACATCTTGTCAAAATACTCCCAACCAAATGGCTATCTCTTCGTCGAGCTCCATTTCGGCCAGCCTTTATGTCGTTGAATGATGAGCTCCTCAAGCTGAATAGTTTCAGGATGAAACAACTCATGCATCATGTGGGCATACATCGTCTTCTGCCTCTCTGGTTGTTGTCTGATATCTGCAACCAACTCATCGATCAGATCATCCGCAGTCGCTCTATGGGGATCCTTACGTGCATAGTCTTGTGTCTCGTCTCCAACCATATGAAGGGTCCGCCAGTATACATGCATATTAAGTGGATCTATCGACTTGTAGTAGACTATCAGCTCACACATCTCGTGAGCACAGGGTAGGCCGAAGCTCGTTCTCATCGCGCATCCACACCGGTCGGCATCTGTGTCAACCTCATACCGGCCCTTTCACTCCTCATCTATCAGCTGAATGGCTCTGTGGGATACCTGACCCTTCAGACGACGGAACAACTAGAACACCGTCGCATGAAGATCGACGATTCGCGACTTCTGTATATCAACCTTAATCTGATTCAGCTGCAGCTCAACCAACTCCTATATTTGAGGGAACATAGTATGAAAACTTCCGGTAGATCTTCCCAACCACCTCTTCAGCTACGAGTATGCACTCTCAACCCTGTTACATAACACAAATAAAGGGTGTTAAGCGATCCAGTAAAACATGATGTGCAAATATATGATATGATTATGCAAATATGCATTACCTATTTATCATCTCTGCAGCAAAATGGAGGACATGTTTTGTTCAGGCCACCACGAATCTTTTCTTGCACGGCTCCAGCCATATCGTCCTAAGATAGGTTAATAGAGCTGAGATATTCCTCCAAGCATACTCCAACTGCGCCAAATTCACCCGAAATTCTTCCTCTGTTAGCGAGTCCACCACCATCTTCCATCTCTGCTCGAAGTTTTTAGAATATCTCTTTGACTTTGTCAGATCAACAAGGTACTTCTCCACATCTTTGGCAATGTGTCTTTTATATAAGAGATATGAAGAGTCTGAGAACATTTCCTGCACTGCATTCATCAATGTCTGGTGTCTATCAATCATGATCACTTCCGACGCTGCACGATTTTCAGAGAGTGCCTTTACTTTCTACAGTGCTCATACAAAAGAATCTTGCTTCTCATTCTTGATAAATGCGAAAGCCACATGAAAATTCTGGTCCGTCGGTACGACTCTAACGACCTATAATAATGACAAATCAAGCTGATTCGTCTTGCACGTGGTATCCATCACCAAAATATAACCGAATAAGCGCAGTAAATCCATAGTCATCAGATGTGCAAAGAATACATCACCCAATGAGTTCCTTTCGAACTCCTTTCTCGTGTACCGGTAGTAACTATGATCCTTCAGCATCCTCAAAAAGTACTAAATCGGCGTCGGGTTCTCCACTATTTCTATTTTGATTTTTTACAGCACATTCTCCACGTGTCTTCCCATGCTGACATTATTTGGATTATCCATCTTCAACTGCTGTAGGATATGTTTTGTCTTCATATTACTTTTGCTCATCTGTGCCACTTTTACCAGTTCTTTGTTTAACTTTGTAGACGATTCGTTATTGGTCGTAAATACCGACTAGGTGATTGTGTCGGCCTTTTTCTGCATTCACTCTCACCGTCCACGTGTCGTCCTTCTGTTCCACTTCTACGATCTAAAGCGGACATTAATTTTTTTTTTGTACCCATCTTCTTTCGTCGGCCTTCCTCGACGGTAACAGTGTATCTGTAAGAACCGCTCCTCTCACAGCCAAAGTATATCCGACCTTTTCCTTTTCTAAACCATGATCTCTTGCTATGTTTGATCGTAAATCACATCTTATGTTCTGTCCCGATTGTTCTCACCCATTGCTCTATTTCTGCACGACTTTAGAATATCTCATCCGTCTGAAAATAATGACTCATATCTGGATAATTTTTTTCTATTTCTTCGTCTTCAGTTGAGAAATAGATATCATGTATTATAAACCAAACAATTATTAACACTAAATTTGGAATCACAATTAAATGTTAAAATTTTTTATATACAGATATTTTCCCCTTACTTACGTAAACAAGGAGACCAGATGGATCAACCAGACATTTTCTGGGCTTTAGAT
>JAOWBR010172659.1:0-11275 GCA_028571145.1 Dionaea muscipula
AAAGCTGCCAACTTGTCGGTCAGTTTCTGGATCTCTTTCACACTCCGAGGGGGAGCCATGTCAATGATTGCCTGGATCTTCCCTGGGTTGGCCTCGATCCCCCTCCTCGTCACAATAAAACCCAGGAACTTTCCGGAAGCTACTCCGAAGGTGCATTTCTTCGAGTTGAGTTTCATGGAGTACTTCCGGAGGATGGTGAAGGTTAATTCCAGAGCCGCCACATGCTCACTCTCCGTGACGCTCTTTACCAACATGTCGTCGACATATGCTTCGACGGCTTTCCCGAGCACGGGAGCAAAGATCTTGTTCACTAGCCTCTGGTAGGTAGCCCCGACGTTCTTCAAGCCGAAGGGCATCATCTTGTAGCAGAAGGTCCCGTCTTGGGTGATAAAAGCAGTCTTCTCTTCGTTGCTCTTCTTCATGCGGATCTGATAGTACCCGGAGAAGGCATCCATGAAGCTGAGCATGTCATGGCCGAAGGTGGCGTCAACCAGTGTATCGATGTCAGGGAGTGGGTAGCTGTCCTTGGGGCAGGCGTTGTTTAAGTCGGTGAAATCAATGCATATTCTCCAGTTCCCGTTAGGCTTCTTCACAAGAACTGGGTTGGCGAGCCACTCTGGGTAGAAAACTTCTCTAATGATTCCTGCGGTCAACAACTTTTGAATCTCTTCTCTCACAGCGTCGATCCTCTCGCCCCCAAGTCGTCTGCGTTTCTGCTTGATGGGTTTCTTATTTAGATTGGTACTCAGGGCGTGCTCGATCACGTCACGACTGATTCCCACCATCTCATCAGTCAACAGGGCGAAAACATCTCTGTTCTGTCGGAGGAAGTCAATCAGTTGCAGTCGGAGATCAGGCTGCATCAGCGTTCCGATCTGCACCACAGATCTCACATCTCCCTCAATCAGAAAAACCTCCTCTTGAGGTTCCACTGGCTGAGCCCTCTCCTCGAGTGGGCCCTCGACACAGTGGATACCTCCTGGAGTCTCATCATCATCACTATCCGTCTTGTCTCCTGGCTTGGTTTTGCTGTCGTTGGCAAGCGAGACCAGGTAGCACTTCCGGGCAGTCTCCTGGTCCCCAAACATCTTTCCAACTTTCCCCCTTGCCGGAAATTTTAGCATTAGATGATAAGGGAAAATGACAGCTTTCATCTTGATCTGAGTGGGACGGCCCAAGATGACGTTGTAGGCCGAAGGTGCATCCACAACTAGCCATTTTACATCTAGTGTGGTTCGAACGTCCGTGTCTCCAACAGTCAGCTGAAGGATGATCTCTCCCTTGGCCCTGATGGAATGGCCAATGAACCCGGAGAGGGGAGTCAGGACGGGAGCAAGTTGGTCCACCCTCATACTAAGCGCCTTCATCAGTCTTTTGTAGGCGTCATAGTAGAGGATGTCGGCAGAGCTGCCGCTGTCAACCAGGATCCTGTTAACCTGGACATGCTTGATCAATGCAGTGACCAAGATAGCATCTTGATGAGGGTATTTCACCTCAGCCTCGTCTTCCTTGGTGAATACCAATGGTACATCAGGCTGCTCCACGATCTCTTGGGAGGTGCTGGCGATGGAGTCAACGTGCTCACCGCGAGCGTATCTCTTTCTGCTCCGGTTGCTGTCTCCACCGCTGGAGTTGCCACCGTGGATGACATCGATGACAACTCCGCCCTGGTTGTTGATTCTAGGCCTCTTATTAGGCGGATCAGGGCTCCTGCTTCTATCTCTCTTGCCCTTGGGGGGCGCCTTGCAGTTGTCCGCCGGGGGTCGCTGTGCTGGCTGGTTCTCTATCTTGTCCTTTGCGTCCCGGCGGCTCTTCAGTACACAACACTCTTCAGTTCCGTGGTCGTACTGTTTGTGGTAATCACACCACTGTGCTGGCTTGACCTGTGCCCCAAGAGGTGGTCGTGTCTGAACGGGGGCGACAGGTCGGGGAGGTTAAGGGTTCTGAGGAACGGAGGTCCGGGCCTCGTTCCCTACCCATGGCGGGATGTCCCACTTGGGACCATCAAATCTCCTGGGGCGGAAGTCCCGCCCAGAAGATCTCTTCTCCTGACGGTCGTGCTTGCTTGGCCCGTCATGTCGTGGCTCATTCCTCCGCTCAGAAGGGCGTGAGGAAGCAGTGTCTAGAGTAGCACGAGCTTGGTTCTGGTCTTCGAGGTTCATGTAGCTGTGGCCATCTGCAGCAACTCTCCAAAGTTGCGGTGTGGATGGAGAATCAGATCTTTAGTGAAAGCTCCCGGGTGCAGGCCCGTCTGGAGCCCAACATCAGCAACTTCCCCGCTCAGGTCGGGGATCTGGATGTAGGCCCTGTTGAAATGAGCCATGAAGTCTCTCAATGACTCGTTGGACCGCTGTTTGATGGCGAACAGGCTGGGAGCGGCCCGAGCGAAGGCGCAAGAGTTGGCGAACTGGCCAATGAAGGCCTCTCTCAGCTGAGAGAGCCGCGAGATGGACCGCGGGGCAAGGGAAGCGTAGCACTGCCTGGCAGCGCCTTTGAAGGTTGAAGGGAACGCCCAACATATGATGAAATCCTCCACGTTATACAACTGCATCCTGATCTCAAAACTATTAACGTGGTCCTCTGGGTCGGTGGAACCATCATACTGCTCGAACTAGGGCAGTCTGAGGCCCAGAGGAAAAGGAACGTAATGCACGTCCTGAGTGAAGGGTCTCGCCA
The DNA here is from genome assembly GCA_028571145.1 of Dionaea muscipula. Classification (NCBI taxonomy): domain Eukaryota; kingdom Viridiplantae; phylum Streptophyta; class Magnoliopsida; order Caryophyllales; family Droseraceae; genus Dionaea; species Dionaea muscipula. The sequence continues at coordinate 2,677 of JAOWBR010172659.1, forward strand.
CAGGGCATGGTGCAGTGAGGGTGGCCTGCTGTCGAGCCTGGTTCTCCATGGCAGTGTAGGAGAGCTTGTGGACCTCATCGTCACTGTCCTCGGCTGGAATGGAGTGGTCTTCCGGCTGACGGTGCTGAGAACTGGTCTGCTGCGGCTGATGGGGAATGTGCTGAACCTCCGTGGGAGACGGCTAAGGGGCAGAGCCAATCTGCACAAACTTACCTCTCTCCTCCCTTGTCGGGGCTCGACGCTCCGGAACAGTTGGAGCCCGTTCCTCGACGGTGGCCAAGGGAGGAGTCTGTTGGGGCATCCTGGTCTGGACCTCTCTTCAGAATCGGTCCATCATGTTTCTCATCATCTGTGACACCCCTTCCTAAGTGACAGGGTTGGTCTGTGTCTGAACTGGACGGCGGGAGGACTCTCCTACATCGTCCGGGAGAGTAGCTGTCGGGTTTGCCACAATAGGAAAACTGATCTGAGGAGGTTGGGCTGCGAAGGCAGCAGGAGGAGAAGCCAGAGCATCCTCAGGGTTGAGTTCCTCGGGGTCATGAGCAACAGGAGGAGGATTGGTTGAAGTGGGAATGGTGGAAGGAAGGTTCTTGGAACGAGCCATCGTAGTCACCAGAAGGTCGTGACTTTCAGTCTTTTTCCCACAGACGGCGCCAAATGATACTTCAGGAAAAATCTCCAAGAGTGATCACCAAAGTCCCGAGAGAACCGGTTCAGTGAGGTCCGGCTTAAAAGGGATCCGGTCAGCTCGGGAGAGGAGTGTGCTTGAGGATGGGCGGCTATGATGGCCTGAAACAGATGAACAAACCCGTCAGAGGGTACCCCGAGGGGTTAGCTCGGGGAAACCGCTCCGATGCTTAAGTCAGCAGGTGAAGAAGATGATGGAGGCCCCCTTGCAAGAGGAAACCGAGCGTGCAATACCGAGCGTGCACTACCGAGCATGGCGTTGCCGAGCGTGTATTACCAGGCGTGCAGAGAGGAGTGAATCGAGGGTAGCAGACCGGGCGTACATTACCGAGCGTGTTACTGGGCATGCTACCGGCGGTGCTCCGAGCGTGCAAGGGGGAGTCCAAAGGTCCAATGTCCAATGCAAGGGTGAAAAATGAGTGTACCTAAGTTATGGGAGGCGACCCCTATTTATAGGGGTTAGAAAGGTGGTGAAATTACCAAAAAGGGCTTTACCGAGCGTAGCATACCGAGCTACCGAGCGAGTTATCGTGCAAGTTACCGAGCGTAGCTTACCAAGCCTATCAAAATCTGTGAAAAAACCCGGTTTATCCATCCAATATTCTGGTTCACTTATGCAAGGGGAAAATCCCCGTATATCACATTGCTTGACCTGATGCAACAAGTGCCTCGTTATGCCAAATTCTTAAAAGAGTTGTGCACCAATAAAAGGAAAGTTAAAAAAAAAAATGAAGTAGTGCACCTGAGTGCTAGTGTGTCTGCTATTTTTCAACGCAAAATGAGATATAAGAGTAGTGATCCAGGTGTCCCAACTATCCCATGTACAATCGGACATTCAGCATTCGGTAGACGGATGATAGATTCCGGAGGCTCAATCAATGTGATGCCGTATTCGGTATATAAAAGCTTGGGACTAGGGCCTCTCATGGAAAGCAGAGTTGTTGTTTCAATGGCCAATCATTCTATTTCTTATGTAGAAGGGATGGTCGAGGATGTTTTGGTAAAGGTGAATGATTTGATTTTTCCTGCCGATTTCTATACTTTGAAGATGGATGATGATGGAAGCCCAACACCAACTCCCATTCTTTTCGGGAGACCTTTCCTTGTGACGTCGGGATGTAAAACTGACTGGGTCACGGGGAAGGTGACAGTAGAATTTGATGATAAGATCGTCGAATTCAGTATGTATGAGGCCATGAAATATCCAGCAGATAACCACGGTGTTTCCACTATCACTGACGAAGATGAGAATGCGGGAACGGATAATCAACCTATGGAAATTCAAAACTCTAATGCTGACGAGCTATCTTTTGCTCTTAGCCGTTGCTTAACCGCTATTCAAGATGATTATGATCTTCCGAAAAAGGTCAAGGAAGTTATTGCTGAATTAAATTCTCTTCCCTTTACCAAGTCGGCATCGCCAATTCTGGAATTACCCACTGTGAGGAAAAAGTTAATCCCTTCAGTTGAGCAAGCTCTAGAGTTGGAGCTCAAGAAGCTACCAAACCATTTGAAATATGCATACCTTGGAGATGACTCAACCCTGCCAGTCATTATCTCGTCAAGATTATCACCTGAAGAAGAAAATAAATTGGTGGAGGTTCTTAAAGACCATAAGTCGACAATTGGCTGGACGATTGCCGACATCAAGGGGATAAGCCTAATTATGTGTATGCACAGAATCTTAATGGAGGACGGATCTAAACCGACTAGGGAAGGATAACGAAGGTTGAATCCCCCGATGATGGAGGTTGTGAAGAAAGAGGTTATTAAGCTGTTGGATGTTGGAATGATTTACCCGATATCAGATAGTCAATGTTTAGCCCAGTTCACGTGGTTCCAAAGAAGACCGGGATCACAATTGTCCGGAATGAAAAGAATGAGTTAGTTCCAACCAAGGTACAGAATGGATGGAGAGTTTGCATTGATTACAGGAAGTTGAACACTGCAACTCGAAAGAATCATTTTCCGCTACCATTCATTGACCAAATGCTTGAACGGTTAGCAGGTCAATCTCACTATTGTTTCTTGGATGGATATTCTGGCTATAATCAGATTGTTATTGCTCCGGAAGATTAGGGAAAGACAACATTTACTTGTCCATTCGGCATGCAATGCTGCTGGGACCTTTCAGAGATGTATGATGAGTATTTTCTCCGATTTCATTGAACATTCCATTGAGGTCTTCATAGATGATTTCTCAGTTTATGGAAAATCTTTCGATTGCTGTCTGAAGAACTTGGATGAAGTGCTAGCCCGATGTGAAGAAACGAATTTAGTTCTCAACTTTGAAAAATGTCATTTCATGGTAAAAGAAGGTATTGTATTAGGACACATCGTGTCGGAATCAGGAATTCAAGTTGATAAAGAAAAGATTGATGTCATAGAATCTCTTCCATATCTAACTTCAGTAAAGGAAGTCAGGTCATTTCTTGGACATGCCGGATTTTACCGGCGATTTATTAAAGACTTCTCTAAAATCTCTCATCTGGTATGTTAACTTTTGCAAAAATATGTCCAATTCCAATTCGATGGTAAGTGCAAGAAGGCATTTGATCATTTAAAGTCTCTCCTTATCTCTGCTCCGGTAATCTGACCACCTAATTGGGACTTGCCGTTCGAGATTATGTGTGACGCAAGTGATTTTGCGGTTGGAGCGGTGTTGGGACAAAGCGAAGAAGGAGTTGCTTTTGTGATCTATTATGCTAGCAAGACTTTGGACGCAGCACAAATGAACTACATAGTGATAGAAAAGGAGCTGTTGGCCATTATCTTCGCTCTGGAAAAATTTCGATCATATCTTTTAGGCACTAAGGTAATTGTCTTCTCTGATCACTCTGCACTTCGGCATTTTTTGTCTAAAAAGGATTCTAAACCGAGACTCATTCGATGGATTTTGTTGCTTCAAGAATTCAACCTTGAGATAAAGGATAAGCACGGAAAAGCTAATTTGGTGGCGGATTATCTCAGCCGACTTGTGCATCACAACGAAGAAAGAGAGATCCGGGATAGCTTTCCCGATGAGCAAATCTTTGCAGTTCAAATTTCTGAACCCTGGTATGCCGAAATAGTAAACTTCTTGGTAACAGGAGACTTTCCAATCGGGCTCAGTAGATCTCGAAGAATGAAGATTCAAAGGGAAGCTCGATTTTATCTGTGGGATTCCCCTTATCTGTGGAAGTTGGGAGCTGACCAAGTGATAAGAAGATGTGTTCCAGACCATGAAATCAAAGAAATTTTGGAATATTGTCACTCATATGCATGTGGTGGGCATTTCGGTTCAGATAAGACTGCCAGGAAGGTGCTTGAGGCCGGTTTCTTTTGGCGTTCCTTGTTTAAGGATGCATTCTCTTTCTTCAAGAAGTGTGACCGATGTTAGAGGACCGGCAACATATCAAAGAGAGATAAAATGCCGATGACTTCTATTCCAGTCTGTGAGATTTTCGATTTATGAGGAATGGATTTTATGGGTCCCTTCCCGGTGTCCTCTTGGCTGTTGATTATGTATCTAAATGGATCGATGCTAAAGCGACAAAGATTGATGATGCCAAAGAAGTGAGTAAATTCATACAACATAATATCTTTTCAAGGTTCGGAATTCCAAGAGCTATCCTAAGTGATCGAGGCACCCATTTCGGCAACAATACTGTGTCAGCACTTCTTAAGAAGTATGGGGTACATCATCGGATATCAACTGCATATCATCCACAAACTAATGGGATGGCCGAAGTCTCGAACAAAGAGATTAAACAAATTTTGGAGAAGACAATGAATCCGAACCAGAAAGATTAGAGCACCCGTCTTGATGATGCTTTATGGGCCTACCGAACTGCTTACAAGACATGTCTCGGAATGTCTCCATTTCGGATGGTCTATGGAAAAGCTTGTCATTTGCTAGTAGAGATTGAGCATAAGGTATATTAGGTTGTAAAAGAATGCAACTTTGAGCTCGATAAGGCTGGTAAACATCGGAAGCTGCAATTGTCCGAATTAGAAGAAATTAGGCATAATGCCTATGAGAACGCCAATCTAGTGAGAGAAAAGATGAAATCCTGGCATGATGCTAGGATCCCGAGGAAGAGTTTTGAAGTGAGACAACGAGTTCTTCTGTTCAGTTCACGTCTCAAACTATTTCCAGGGAAACTTAAATCCCGATGGAGTGGGCCTAATATTGTTACTGAAGTCTTTCCCTGGGGCGCTGTTGAACTTAAGGATCCGAAGACTGAAGGGACATTCAAAGTCAATGGTCAAAGATTGAAGATATATCATGAAGGAGCACCTAGAGATTCCGACATCGATGTCGGGAAACCCTACGGCGACTAAGGCAGTTCTGAAGTCGGGCACACCGACTTTAAACAGGTGCCCTTCTTGGAAGGTAACCCAAGTGTATTATACATTCGCTTTGATCTTTTCATTTCCCTTTTGAGTTCTTATTTTATTTAGTTATCTTATAATTTTAATGGATGACTAAATTGATGTGTCATGGCGGTTTAATTGAATATACCGACCAAGTATGACAACAATATGCAGAACATGCTCGAGTTTGCTAAGGATTAACAGTTTGAACATCAATAGAAGAAGAAATGTCACTATCTGTGGCTACAAAGGCAAGAAGAGAAGGATCTTGACGAGCTTATATTTCTTTGTTAGAATCCTCCTGAGCGTCAGACACTTTTGGGACATCTTTCTTCTCAGTATCAGTTGTGGGGGCCAACACTTGAATTCCAGCCTGATCGGTTAAAGCTTGTAGCTCCGATTCTGTGTGATCTAAGAAGGCCTGTTGGACAATGGATTGATCTTCAACCTGTAAATTTGGCACTAATTCCTTCTCTGCCTCTTCGGAGGACTGAACTTCAGCAGTTACATTTGGTTCTGTGGAAATCGGGATTTCTGAATCAGCTGCTCATCCAGAGGAGGAGGAGTAATCCTAGTTGAACAGTGCTTGTACCTCCTCTCTCCATTTCTGCATATACTTTGAAGGATCAGCAGGGTCCAACTCAACATTCCATGCTGACACTTCTTTAGCTTGTGGTGTAACATCTGGTTCAGGTTGATAATTGACCTCAGGATCTAACACCAGATTATCCACCCAGTCCGAGCTTTGCCCCATCTCAGTAAGTGTTGTCTTTGCCTGAACTTAGCATATCTTGAAGCCATTACGACAAAAAGGGACAGCCAAGGGTGTGGCAACATGAAGGAACTCCTCAGATAAAACAAAATCATGGATTGTAAGTTGTTGAATTCTTGCTATTTAAGCCGGGAGTGCTTTAGCCAATATCTCCTTTTTCCCATCCATCCAATGCACAAAATGTGACAGATTTTTATACTGGGATTATTCTCTCTGCAGTTTCTCATTGGCCACGGCATTCAACTCCTGAAACTTTATAATCTCAGTTTCACAGCCCACTTTATGTGTTCACATATCATCCACGGACCATTGCAATTTTTGTTTAGTCCGTCTTAACTCTTGACTCACTTCAAACTTTTCATCGACCTTGGCATCATACTCCAACTTTAACTTTTCATGAGCCTCCTGCAATGATTTGAGATCTAACTTTAACTTCATGTTCTTATCCTTCTCATCTTCCAAGTCAGCTATTGCTTTCCGTTTGTCAAGTCTAGCCTGATCCCTTTCAGTGAGTACTTCCACTTGCCTTCTCTGAACTCTGTCCACCTCTGTCTCCATCTCTTTCATTTTCTTCTCTTTCTCAGCCACAACCAACCTCATTTTTCTCTTGTTCGGTCACTACTCCTCTCAATTGGATAACCACAAACTCCAACTCTTTCTTTTCCGCTACTTCTTTCTCCAACCTCTCTTCCAATCCCTTTTTCATCTTTTCACGCTCTCCTTCTAATTTCTTCCAATCATCTCTCTCCTTTTTCCATATCTGTACCACATCCACCAGCTTTTTATTCTTCAAAATCAGTACTGAACTGCAGTTGGGAGTCTATTCTAACAGTTAATAACATGTCAAGAGACCGAGTTAGGAATGTTCTTACCTTCCTCTTCAACCCCTCAATTCGGGCTTCCATGTTTTCAAGCCCCTCTAATTTGTCCAACCACCCTCTAGTAAGAACCGACACCTAGATCAAGTAAGATTTGTAAGGTCTCAATCAACTTTCCATGATTCGTAGATTAAATTCTCCAAGCCGAACCGAGGATTACCTTCGCAGCATGAGTTGCCATCATAACCATGTGTTGCCGATATGACATCTTCATCATCTGATCAATGTCTCCTTTTCGACCGTGACCCTTGCAAATATTTGGCACACAGTGTGGCATGACTCATGCTCCCTTATCCCTTTAATCCTGTCAGTTAGCACCTTATCCCACTCCATGAACCGCCAATTCGGGGTAAGAGTGCACTTCGGCAAGGTCCTCCCTGAGCTGGTATCATCAGTTCCGGATGTCTGCATTCCTTTGCCCGGATGCTCTCGAGTTCCTTCAGGAAGCTACTTTGTTTGATCTTCAGAATCGGATTCATCTTCAACCACTTGGTTCCTTCTCCTTCTCTTGGTTGGCTCAACTTCTTTCTCAGACGCTATCTGCTATTGAGTTTGACTTCCAGTTGTTGGTGGAGCCTCTTGAATGGTGATTGACTTCTTTCCTTGAGCATTCTTCTGCCTTTTGGTGGCAGGTTCTTCTGTAGTAGCTAGTGCCGACTTGACCTTCTTCTGTTGCTTCTCTTGCGGTTCTCTAATTGTTATCCCTTTCTCCTTCATGGTCTTCTTGATGGGTTCTGCTCCAGTCGGTGAAATTTTTCCTTGCTTTGTTCCTTTTTCTCTTACATCTTGTCTGATCTAAGGTTCCACATAGGGCACTATTGGCAGCTCACTTTCAATAGGCGTCTCCTCCCCCGTTATCAGAGGATGCTCAGTTATTCCTTGGCCTGTTGGAGTCAGTATCATCGTAATAGGTGACCCTAAATGTTGTGCAACCTGTTTCTTTCTCTTCTGCTTCCGGATTGCCTGCTTCAGAATCTCCTTCTCCACTACTTCCTCCTCTTCTTGAATAGTGGGAAGATCAACCACTGGAGCATTGACATTTTCACCTCCTGACTCGGGAGTAGATGCACTACTCTCTGCCAAAGCATCATCCACCATTTGATTGATTGCCGGATCAGCTAAAGTTTCTCCAGCACCTTAACCTTCTTCTGGTGCTTCTGGAGCTGGATTAACTTATGTCGAGAATCCCTCGCCTTGAGTTGAAGCCTGAATTGGAGAGGGTGTTCTGAGACTTTTGATTGCATGCTCTCTTTCTTTCTTGGTAGAGCCTAACAGCTCATTCACTAGATGCCGATACATTCCACCTGCATCAAATCAAAAGACAGCTCCAAGTTAGTACATATCAAGCTTCTTGCACTTGACTTCTTTTGATTATGGAAAACCTACGGTGGTGAGGCACGGTAGCAATGCCGCAGAGCTCAAGAGCATAAGGTGTCACTATCTTATAGTGTTTCTGCAAGGGAATTCTGTTACTGCTAAAGGTTTCCAGAAACCTTAGCTCTGAATCGGTGAATAAAGGTTCTCTCTCAAATGGAGTTGTGGTTGGGACTATGGAAAATCGACGTGTTGGGAATGGCCACGCAACCGGATTAGATATCATCATGTACTTACATTTCCAGCACTTTATACTCTCCCTTCCGACAACAATCTTATAGCCCTCATTTGCCTTGAATGTCAATGCACAACCCTTGGTAAGAGAAGTAGTCAAACTTACAAGCTTGCACCACAATTTCAACAGTGGTGTCCGGCCGTCAGCATGGTGATGTAGCCGTGAAAATGGCTACATTACCTTACCTTTTACTTAGGCTAAGTCCTATGTTTTGTCATATTTTTGGTATGATCTATGCCTATTTTCTAGTGTTTCTCAGGTTTTATACCATTGGAGTAATCTAGGCAAGGTGACGCC
>JAOWBR010172670.1:0-11275 GCA_028571145.1 Dionaea muscipula
CTTTATCACCAACCCCACCCTACTTTATTATTCACCTCATTAATTTATTACATCCTACTTATTACCCACTACACCTCTCTTTAATTCGACGGTTGACATCTCTTCCATATCTTTTTTAACATCCTACGGCCGAAAATGTCATGACATATTTTGGGTGGGACATTTCAAAATATGTCATGCTTTGTATAATAGATTATAGTTTATATTAACTAATTATATTTATATGTAATCGTTAGCTCAATTAATTCGCTTTCTTTTTATATATACGTACGTAAATGTTTAAATTGATAATTATTTAACAAACTAATATATTTTTGATTAATTCATTAATCTAATTATTAATGTGTAATCTCAGAATGATGTTAAACTGATGAAAGAGATTGGGTTGAATTCCTTTAGATTTTTCATTTTATAGTCAAGAATATTACCGCATAAACAAACGTTTTCAACCAAATCAATTAGTTTTATTCTATTTTATTCATTCTACTTGGTTTAAAATAGAATGAAATGAAAAAAAAAAAAAACAAAAAAAAACAAGAAATTTTTATTTATTTACCTTTCAAATTTTATCAAATTTTTAAAAAAAGATCATTTTAATAAAATTAAAGCAAAACATTCATTTTAATTCCTTCCAATCCGTTTCACTTTCAATTCCTTTTACCGATTCTATGAAATGTAGAATCTTGTTAACAAATAACTTATGTTAAGAACACATGTAAAGTAAACTTAAATTTTAATTCCATAATCAACTATGAATATGTAGAGCTGGTTTATTTCTTTTTAATTCCATAAAAAAGAAATAAACCAGCGTTAGGGAAACTTCCCAGGGTTTATAGGGTTTTGTTGCGGCAGCGCCTCGCCAAGCAGCAAAGCTTCCAGACACCGCAACGATGGCAATGATTTGCCGAAGGCTCTGCCGTGGCCTCTTCTCAACATCTACTGCACCTCTTCGTCTCATCAGCAAACCATTTTTCTCCACTGAGCGATTTCGTCCCTCCGATGCCAACGAGCTTTCTGCTGCAGACTCCGACTCCGACTTCACCACTCCCGCATCATCCTCATCCTCTTCGGCAAATTCGAGCTCCACCAGACCAATTGAAGATCGTCCTCTCGATGGAGGCGTTGATGTCGGCATCTACAAGGTCATTTGCACACAAATTCTCTACCACTTTATTATACTCCACTTTGCTTGTGTTGTTATTATGCTCGTCGGCCTCTTGAAGGAGGAATCCACAATACTTGCATCTTTCCTTTTTGACAAATGAGAACATTTCGTTTCTCCAGAATGAAAAATAGAGGAAAATGCTTGAAGTTTTACTTGTACATAATTAATGAAGAATCTCATCATCTTGATTGTGGTCGAGGGAAGTAGAAATCGTAAGTTGTTCATGTTTAGATGGTGATTAAGGTCGGAGTTTATTGCTTGGCAATTACCGAGGGTTTTGTGGTTTTTAGGCAATTCTAGTGGGTCAAGTTGGGCAGATACCTGTACAAAAGATTCTAAGAAGCGGGAAAGTGGTGACGATGACGTCCGTGGGAACAGGCGGGATGAACAACAGGCGTGTGCCATTGGACAATGAAGAGCCAAGGGAATATGCGGATCGCTGTGCAGTTCAGTGGCATCGGGTTGTAGTTTATAACCCGGGGTTGGGCAATGCCATGATGAAGACTATCCAACCAGGGTGAGTAGTTCCATGTTCTCTGCCAAGTACATGGCTGGGTAGTTTTCCATTCTTCTCTCTCTTTTTTACTTTCAATTATTTGTTTGATCAATGAGAGGGCTTATGTTACATGTTCTTTTTCCTTTTCCTTTTCCTTTATATAGTATTTGAGTACGTATCCATATGCATATAGGAGGTTTTGTCTTCATGGAAGGTTTTGATAGAATAATTCTTATAACAAAGCAGCCAACTCCATTTGTTAGAAGTAGAGCAACTTCCATCGAGCCTCTGTACGTATCCTTGAACTAGGTTAAATTAGATTTTCTGTTGTTTGTGTTTTAAGTAGCTGATACTTTTTCTTTTTCTTTTTTTTAATTTTGGTCAGAAGTAGCTGATACTTTCTTATTATTACTTCCTTTATTATTCTTTTCTTGTCTTTTAAGCTTATGGATATAATTAGTAGGTTTATTATAGTAGATTGTGCAACTCCTTGATGGCAGAAAGAGCTTTGACCTTTTATGACTTACCCTTACCCAGCAGCACTGTGGACTACTGCTTTTCTCAAATTTCAACCAAACTAGTACTTGTTAAGAGCATACATTTGGTTCTGTAGCCCATTTACTATGTATTTGTGAAACGCACAACAAGTGATTGGAATACATTGCTAATTAATCCTGGTGAAGTTAAAAGAGTGTCTTCCCTCTATCACTCCGGAATATAAGTTTATTTTGTTTGTGTGTGCATGAGGTTAGGATTAATCTTTGTGTGTGCACGCACTCGCGTGTTTGCCCCAGGATGATGCGCTTGTCTATTTACTGCATTACCATTCTTGTATCTTCTTATTTTTCAGCTTAGATATATATGACTCCTTGGCTTGTCTTGTTTGCATTTGAAATTGGACCTGGATTTTGTAATCCTTTGTTCTGATTTCAGATCAATTGTGTACGTGGAGGGGAATCTGGAGACAAAAATCTTCACTGATGCTATAAGTGGTCTTGTTCGACGTGTTAGGGAAATTGTAATTCGTCGAAATGGTATAATTCCTGCATCTATTCTTCACATGTATTTAATAATCGTGTCACTATATATATCCTTTTTCTGCCGTCCTGTTTTTGTGATCATGTGTTACGTATTTATTCACCTTTTCTTCATATAAGAGCTTCTCAACGGGAAACCATGCTGAAGGATAGATAGATCATCCAGTCCAGTGTTTATTGTTCTTGCACAGGACATGCGTTTTTTTTTGTTTTTTTTTTTTTTACATCAGAATCAGTAAATCTTTCAAATTGACAGGTGAATTGTTTTGTTTAGGAGTATCTCTATGGTTGTATAAAACACTTGGAAGGTAGGTGAAATTGTATTTCCAATTAATAAAACAAGGAAAGAATAAAGATGCGGAATCAACTGCTTTGGTTCAGGTCAACTCAGGTTATTAGTATATCTTGGGTACCATGACAGGCAGTTCAAAAGATGTCGACAACTTCTGCATGCACTCTTCCTGATAGTGTTCACTGAGTAGGTTGCATTTATAGACTTAAAGCTGATTAGAAATAGTTATTTGGAGGACAGTACTTGTTCTTCGTTCAGTCATAATGGTGTTCTACTCGGTCGATATTGCAGGGAGAATTGTTCTGGTTGGAAATGGGGGTGATTTCAGTCAACCAACCCCACAAACACTAAAAGGTGTTGGCTATTACTGAAGCCAGTGGTCGGAAATTGACGTCGAGCAGTTGTCTGTCTTCCTCAAATTGCGTGAGGACATCTTTGGGAGAATAATGGCACTTGTGTTGAAAATTGGCTTCTCTGGAGTCCGTTTGGCTTGACAAAGTCTGAATTTAATCTAGAAGCATCCCTGCTCCCTCTGAACAGGAAAAGGCAAAGCGGAAAGCAGAGGGAGGGGAGGGGAGGGGAGGGGAGACAAAATTACTGGCAGGCATGCTAATGACTCTGGATTTGAAATTATAGTCTCTGCAGACAAACAATAGGTGTTCATGTTGTTAATCAATCAGGTTTTTACTCTACTCATTGAACGGCTCGGCTCGGCTCGGCTCTGGCTCGGCTTTATTTGGTATGGTTGTCACATTCAAAGTCTGGCCTATGAATTAATCTGAGATTGCATTTCTAACATTGCATGTTCCTTTATAGTCAACATGTCGATTTTGTGATTGTATTAAAGAAAAAAAAAAAAAAAAGGTACCAGTAGTCATAGCAACACACACAACAAAAGAATCAGGCATTTAACATTGTGCATTTGTGTGTGAGGGCTAAGGCTTGAAGCCAGCAGAATCCAAATTAACTAATATATTCCATAAAGTCTCCTTGTAACATTTTCCCTCTAGTTTCCGCTGATTCTAATAGATAGAACTAGAGAAACTGCTGCAACCAGGGTAAGTTGGCTGCATCTCTCTCTAAGTCGCTCTTCATTTCACCCACAAGTCGCAATGCCTCCTTCACATCCATTTTCTCTAGTGGCAGATCAGCAAACTCCTTCAAGAACTGATGAGCCCTGGCAGCGCCATGACCTGCATCATCCCCATCCAACTCTCTCCTGCGCTTTAACCCCACCTGAAACCGAGCAAAGTATACAATCTACTGTAAGAACCCTAATGAAGGGTAGATCTATCCGTGAGGTATTTGCTGCTACTGCTAGTCATAGTTTGGATTGGAAGAAACTGTAGCTAGGCCAGGGGACAATAACGAAATGCTGGAGTATTCAAAGACAAGTCTCGGAATTCTGATTTACTTTAACGCTATTATTTCTCCCAAGGGTGCATCTTTAAGATGGAAAAGAAAAGACCACCAGGAGGAGGGAAAAGAAGAAATAATTAGGTGATCAATGTAAAGTTGAATGAGTTTAATGTGATTAACTAATACACTAGAATTGAAGAAACCAGGCCAAACCTTTTCTGTAGGATCATTTTCGGTGATTGTGGAGGGGGAGAAATCTTCCAGCTCCGCTGCCTTCTCTCTAGCAAGGGCGACGACACTTTCAGGAAACTTTGCAAATTCAGCAACATGAATGCCAAAACTTTGGTCACAAGCCCCTGGCTCAACCTGAAACGGTGAAGGAATCGACTGAGAGAAACCGTGCATGAACGTCCATGAAAGCATTTTCCATCACAACATTTACATGTACAGGCCAAAGCATTATTAATTATGCTTGATGGCTAGGCTAGGCTAGGCTAGGCTAGGGATCAGGGATCATATTTTTCATATTTGCAAGTCATATGAAAATCAGTTGAATATGTGTTGCTTGCTACCTTGTAGAGCATAGTAAGCTTGCGGCTTGATGAGTCTATATGAGCACTAACGTGATAATTTGCTATACCATCAGAGCTCTCATGAGCAAGGGATGTTAATTCATGAAAGTGGGTGGCAAAGAGTGTAGGCGCCTTGATCTCTTCAACTATGTGCTTGCATATGGCCCAAGCTAAACCTACACAAAGATACCATGTTTCGTTTCAGCAGCACAATCACCAGCGCACCGAAGAAAGAAAGCCACAATATGTAATATGTTGAACCCCCCATCCATCCCAGTGGTGGACCAAAGCAGAGCCTCGGCCTGACTATGAAGCGCTACTTTACTTGAACCCACCCACAGATGATAGATAGATAGATGTGACTCCAGGCCTGGTAACCCTCCCAGAGCCCATTGGTTCTTCCTTGAACGAGACTTTCATTATTTGCAAGAGAAACTAATTGCAATCCAAGAATAACACTAACCAAAGCCATCGTAAGTTGATGTCCCACGCCCCAATTCATCAATAATTATGAGCGACTTATCCGTCGCCCCCTTCAGTATTGCAGCTGTCTCAAGCATTTCTTGCATAAAAGTGGATACTCCTCGCAGCTACAATGTATATACAAGCAAAAAACAAATCATCAAGACAAAGCAAGATCCAATTCTTGCAGGCAGGCACATACATAATAAACAACTTCTTTCAAGTGTTCATGTATTATCCTCCACCAATGTCTGCATATTATCGACCTCCACACTAACTTTCATCATGAACGCTTTCATACATTTAGTTCCCTTTAAATAGAAGAGTCATTAGGGCTGACATGTTGCTTCAATTCAATCTAGAAAGAACCATGAAATCAAAGAAAGCTGAGACTACTCTGATAGACGGTTTTGAAACAGTCTTTCAGTTTGCCTAAATTTTTCTGAAGCACTCAGACTTGTTGCCTCTTGTATCGTCATCCACAAACCTTATGACATAGAGATTTTTTTTTTTTAATGTACATATAAAGCTCACCATCCTAATTATCCTTTTTGGCATTTGCATAGCGTTCATTTAGTCCTTCAAGAGTAAATAACAAAACTCACTTGACAATCACCAGCGCCCACACGGGCAAAAACACAATCACGAATAGAAATGCAGGCTTTATCACAAGGAACGAAAGATCCCACTTGTGCCATGAGTATGTTCACGCCAACCTGCATGAGAAAATGTATGATCAAAATTATCAGATAATGAACAAAAGAAGATGGTTCAACTACGGCTGGTTATCCTCAAATTGGCATACCGAAAAATACAAGAAGCTCAATATATGCCCCCCTCCAGCGCAAGATTCTTCATGTTCATTCTTGAAATTACTTGTCATTTAAGCTCAATACTGGCCATGACTATTATTAGTCAAGAGGTATGCTTTCAACTAATGTGATTTTGGGGCCACTACATCCACTCATTTTTCCCTTAGATAGTACCGCATACTTCAACTTTGTTGAACCAGGATGAGAAAAAAGACGGAAATGCTACAAAACAGTAAATGAATGAAGAAAAAAGAGTGAAGTGACGAAAACTAGAGTTGAAGTGACCGGCCACAAGCTACAGGTGATCTAAGAAGGCTTTAAGATAGTTAGATCATCTAGAAATCCCTCGACCTCTAAATCAAGTTTGCGTTTCTCTCTTCCCTATACCTAACACATCCTTCCATTTTATCCTTTAGTACTCATCTCCCTGAAACCCTCCTTGGGTATCAACCATATCACATGAGAAAACAGGAAATCCGTTGCAGCCAAACAAGAGAAAATAGTAAAAAGAGTTGTGTTTAAAAAAGACAATAGAAGGAGATGAATGTCTGAATGCAGACCTGCCGGATAAATGTAGACTTTCCACCCATATTTGGTCCTGTTATAATTTGGAACCAACTTTTCCCTCTAACCTGGGCGTAGAGAACATTGACAAAGAGAACTAACTGGTAAGCCACTTGCTGTTAAATGCCAAAATAGTACATACTACATACAACATCAACATACAAGTTTACAGTCATTTGGTATAAAATTCACCCAGTCTTGAGCCTCTACACATGGATGTCGGCTCCCATCCAATATAATATCTCCAACCTCCTGGCAAAATTAGCATCAAGTGACTTACTGGACCTACTAGACCACAGGTCATTCTTATCAGTGAACCAAGAGAAGCAGATAATTGCAAGTCTTACCGAAGGAGTAATTTCTGGTCTCGTATATAGAGTAGGACAACTAGATGCCAAATCGGCAAAGCCAAGCAAGACATCCAGTTCAGAAAGCAGTGACGCTAGAGTCACAAAAACCTGCACGCCAAAAACCTTTTTCAAGTACAGAATGCCTACCACAGCGAAACAGGAGAAAGAGGATATCCATTAATGTGAAGTTTCATACCTCGGAAAAACTTGCTGCGGTATCAACCACTCGTTGTACCAACTCTCTCTGGCAGCTTTTATACTCCTCAAGTATCTTCTGGTACTGATCTCCTAATCTTTTGAGTTTTGAACTTGTGAATTTGACACCATCCTTTCGAGTTTCAAGAACAATAAACTGGGTGGTGAGCTTTTTCCTGATTTTCGGCTCTTCCTTCTTGGTAATTCTAAAAACATGTCCAAACTGTGTGCCTTTTTCCAACTTTAAGGCTTTATCAACCGGAAGATCAAGGTCATTTGCTGTTTCTTTATGCAAATCGTGTACTTGACTTTCAAGCAATTCTTGGGCAGCCTTTAATTCAAGCAGCTTTGAGTCATAGCCAGATGAAATCATGTATTCACCATTCTCCAGTTGATCAAGGTCCACAGAAGTTTCAACAAGAGCAACAAACTTATTAAGATGATTATCATTTGTAAGCATCTCAAGAGGCTCTTGAAACCTTTCCTTTATCAGAGCTGAAAACTGGCCATGATATCTTTCTAGTGCGCTTTTGATGTAGGGAAGCCTGATGCTTGACTGCACTCAAGATCAATAGTTAAACTTCGACTAACTTCAGTTACTAAGGAGCATGGCATTGTACCAATGGATAAGCAAGCACTTTGTTTTTTAATCGTAATAACCATTTGCTTTAACATTAATAATGGTAGTCTACGTGCATCACTATATGTTGATCATACATCTCAAAGTAAGATTCAGATCCACGTTGACCTTCGCAAAAGAATAATCCAAATTTAGTTTCAACTGCAGCATGTTACTGCCAAAAGAATTCAAGGCAGCGAGAAAAAATCACAATTACCTGATAGATTTTCACAACATGCTGCAAACCAGCCCGCTTTCTTAAAAGATGGAGTGATAGGCGTTCAATATCAGATATTCTTTTAAGATGTTGCCTCAGGTCTCGGCGAAGTTCAGTATCCTCCACAAATGACTGTACCAGATCTAGACGAGAGTTTATTTCATTCACATCTAATAAAGGCTGCTTTAGCCACATATGAAGCATTCTTTTTCCCATCCCAGCTGTGCATGTTCTATTCATCAAGCCAAACAAGCTAAAGTTTTTGTTGGCATCAGTTTTGCTCTCCAAGACATTTAATGCCTTCATAGCAGCAGAATCTAACCTCATATAGTTGTCAAGACTGTAGTGTTTCAGCGCATAGATTCCGTAGTTGATATTATCTGAAAGTAATTCTGCATAATTCAATAAGGAAGCTAGAGCAGCCGGGGCCAACTCAAACCCAGAGACTAAATCATGGACTGGTTCAATTGAACCTTTCACCAACTTTCCAAGATCCTGGATCAAATCCCTCACCTTAAACTCAGACTTCTTTCTTTCAGTCACCATTACACCACACCGAGATAATGCATCATGCAAAGCTCTACTTTCTTTGGACTTGGCAATATCAGCTGGCAATAGGCATTCCTTGCAACCAAGCCCGATCAGAGCAGACTCAACATTGGTGAAGTGGCTATCGTCGATAAATTCAAACAATCCTATCACTTTCTTAGTAAGGTCAATGAAGCCCAACCCAACAGTGCACCCATTTTGACGGATGCTGGTCAACAAAGCAACAGTTACAGGAGTATCCTGCATTTCATTATTGGCAAATAAAACATCCTCAAAACTGCCCAGATTTCCAGGGCTTCCACTCTTCACTAGCCTCCAATTTGAACCGCTGCCCTCGTACAGCTCAATAGTATGGTCTGTTCTCTCCAGTAGAAGATCCCTGGTAATTGACTCAAACATGTTTTTGCTAACACTCACGCTAGAAAGGGCATCAGATCCTGTTCCCAACTGTCGCAAAACAGTGGTGGTATGGTAATAAGTTTTTGCAATGAAAGCAGCATTATCGCCATGTGCGGTATAGTAGTCCTGTTCGGATTGAATTCTAATCAGACCAACAAACATCCATGTTGAGAAAATAACCAAACAAATAATATGACATGATATAGGAGGCTTGAAAGCAAAGTGGAGAAAAAAAGATGCTTAAAACAAAGTCTGAAAGGAAGGAGCTCCAAGTCAGATACAACATATATAACAATCATAGATACCTGCATGGGTGCAAGCGCACTTATAGAGAGCACTTTCTATAAGAGATTTCATTCGACCAGAGAGATCCTTTAAGCAATCAAACATGCAGATAAGGCATATTTGCATTTAGTTCATGGTATACCAAAGGGAAAGTAAAAAACAAGAAATGTAAGGATATAATCATCAGGTTTCAGTCATCTATAACAGACAAAGAGAGCAAACTATAGAGTGATTTGGGCTTATCCGGTCAAGGACACCATACGAACATATACCCTACACGCCCAGTGCCCACCGCACTCTATCTATGACCTTTATCTATTGTACACTGCGAGTGTATAGACTCATTTGGGTATCTAGGTGATCAAAATTGGGTATCTCAATCAAGTATTGGGATACCTCACACTGTCACACATCATTACTGAGATACCCAATATGATGCACTGGATTATAGTAACCACAAAAAAAGTAACCCACATGATATTATATGAACAATTTCTCAATTCAAGCTTCATAAGAAATTTCCTTATGGGCCACATAGAAGACAAATAAGTAATAGTCGAAGGTAGTAAACAAACCCGGCGATCAAAGAATCGAACAGCACGTCCATCCTAGCAGCCAAAAGAAACAAAAATACTAAATTCAAGGGCTTCTTTTGAGATCGAAAAATAGAAACAAATGAGAACCCATGAAAGTCGGGGAAAAGGCTTACATGAGGTAAGGTCTTGAAGAAAGAGAGGAACCCTTGCGCTTGTTTCGCATCTGCCCACATTAAATTATCCAGAAAATTTAAAAATAAGAAATGAAATCAGATTCTTTGTGAACTAGTATGTACTATTTCGAATGAATTCAAGCAGTAAGCGCTATTTTAAGGCGAAATTGGGGAAGAATAAACGAGGGTTTTTGTTTTACCGAGCTTTAGCTCTGGGAGCTTGTTCTGATCCTGCAAATCACCCTCCATTGATGGAGATCAATAGTACAACCCACGAGGTGAAGAAGGGGGCGCAGAGGAAACTGGTAGACTGAAGCGGAAGTCGAAGACGGCTGCTACTATATTTGTTTTTCTGTGTGGTTTCTGGCGGGAATGGATGGCGCTGGAAATTAGTAATTTTCGCAGTGATAAATTTCCACTGGCGTTCCTACACGCAAAAGAAACGAAAATGATCATGCACAACCAAAAATGATTGTTTTTTTATTGTGTAAGATCACAATCGTTGAATATTTTTGGGATTCTAAATAGAGCTTAATGAGTGGGGTCCAATAATAAAATGAATGGTATAAATGATATTGTGCATAAAATATTATGCTTGTATCATGATCCAAAAAAAAAAAACCTCCACTGACGTGGGTTAAACACGGGCTTTGCTAGGTACTTTGTTGTGTTGCGTCGGTTTCCTGGATGTGTTGAGCAGCGGACGAAGGTGCACTATTGCAGCCGTAGACTAAGATGTCAAACGTGTTATGTCGTATCGTGTCGTGTCGTTCAACTTTTATGTGATATCGTGCTATTCAGTGCTTTGTTTTATTTTATCGTGCCACGAAGTGTCATGCCATATGGTGCTTTGAACATGTTGTGCTGTATCATTTTACTCTATCGTGTCTTATCGTTTCGTGCACTTTTCAAATCGTGTCGAACTGTTTGATTATTTGTATCATGTGGTGTCGTGTTTTTTTCCTTACTTTGGCATTTTGTGTCATGCCGTTATGTGCCTATTTTACTTCATCGTGTTGTGACATATTGTATCGTGTTTTAAGCGTGTTGTGCTTTACACGCGTTGCATCGTGTCGTACTTTAATCTTGTTGTGTCGTACTTTAAGCATGTTGTTTTGAGCCATTTTACTCTATCATGTTGTATCATACCATTTCGTCGATCAAATATTTTTTATTTAATTTATACTTATAAA
>JAOWBR010172681.1:0-11274 GCA_028571145.1 Dionaea muscipula
AACCTCCCATGGCGAAGGTAAAGTGTACCACCCTCGATTTCATAGCCTGAACATGGCCGTAAGTGTAACTGGTGTATTCATAACTAAAGAGATGACCAAATGCAACTAGATGGAATGCAAAATAATCATGAAAGCATAAGACTAAGTAAGCTAAAAAAAACAGGAAGAAAAACAAAATGGGAAAATGGGGCTAAAGACAAAATGCTGAAGACAAGGAAAACAAGGAAAGAAACAACACAGGAAGACCAAGAACATGAAGACCAGTTAAAAACAAACCATGGCGTCAACATTTGCATCATGGCGTCTAGTGCCAAAATGTGCCATGGCGTCAGGCTCCCCCCCCAACTGAAAATGACATCGTCATAACGTATTTTTAAACAAAACACAGTGCTGGAGAGAATGAACCTGAATAAATGAAGTGGGCCCGAACTCCGTTGGGCTTCCAAAAGCCTTTTCCCGCTCGAATATCGTCTGTCCCATCACTTACCCTATAAAACCCGTGGTTGGGCTCTTGATCTCCTCGTGCGAACTCAAAATTCCAAAACCCTAAGGCAAAAGCAGATTCGATTTCCCAGACGACTTCAAAGGCGATTCGGGCGATCTTTAAACCGAATCAGAGCAAGCTTCTATGATTTCGATAAGACTCTGGTAAACCTTTCCCCGATTTGCAAACTCTCTACTTCAATTTCATTGTATGAACCTGAGAACGAAAACCGAGGGTTAGAGCATAAATAAAAATTGAATTTTTAACCCGTACTTACATAGCAGAGATAGAGATGGTGCGTAATGCCACTTAGGTGAAGGGGATTGACGCGTCTGCGGTGATGATTCAAGAGGCAACAATAGTTCTGACTGCCGCAGACGTGGTTGATTCCAATGAGGCCTTCCCTCTGCCCTCGTCGTATCAGTACGTGTTACCAGGGCCAAACGACACCGTATTAGATTATGATATGGACAACACTATTGCCATTCACTTTGAATCATTGAGGGGAGGGCTGAGAATTTCCCTATATCCGTTCATCCAGAGCATCCTCAATAATCACAACCTAATGCCTGGGCAGTTAACCCCAAACACCTATACCCAGATAGTGGCATATATCATTAGGTGTGGGCAACTAGGAGTAGCACCATTGTTACATGTTTAGTACTGGATGTTTGGGCTGACACCTGTGAAAGATCAGAATACCCGCCTTAACACGGGATATTTTGCCTTCTGCTTGAAAGTGAGGGGAAAGAAAGAGGTAATGTATGGAATAGTAAATCCAAGAAGCAATGTGCACCACTGGAAGGTGAAATTTGTTCTTGTATCCTCCCAGTCATGGCGTGTACATACAAGGAAGTAGGAGATCAGCATTGAGTCCTCCATGAAAATTAGATCATACTGCACTGATGAAGAGAGGGCCCTGAGGGATGTGTTTGTCAGTGAAGGAAAGAGATCTCTGCCCTCATGGGAGAAATATGTGCAGTTGGAGAACCTGGAGCAATATGGGATTGCTGCCAGAACTCATCCTCATAGGATCATATCTTGTTTTGTTGTTTTTACTTCCTCAGTTGAACTTGAATTTGTGTTCTGATGATCCTATAATACTTGTGATGCAGGCATGCCAAAGATATTCAAGAGAGTAACAGGCCTATATGGCCTCACGGCTAAGAACGTGGTTGCTGAAGTTCTTGGCGATGCTAGTGCCACTACCTCTGAGGCGACGCCATCTCAAAGCGTGGGCCCAGAACCGGTGCAAACAGTAAGGGCGGAGGAGGTGGCGACGTTTTCAGCATAGGAGCAGCCTCCAGTTAGACCTACCTCCCCCAAGGGCAGGATCTTGAGGTCTCAGAAACAAACACAACAAAGGGAGCCATCGCCACCGGCCACGGTTCTCAGCGAGGGCAACTATAAAAGCACGGAGTCAACTCCTCTTGTTAAAAGAAAAAGAGCCCCTGCACAAACATAGGTGGCGGCTGGTGGCGACAAAAAAATAATTGACTTCACCAAGGGGCGAGAGCATGAATTGCCCACTGAGGATGTCACCAGCAAAGCAGCAGACATAGGAGGTGAGCTTGAATTCCCTAATGATCCTCTGTCAGATGACGATGAAAACTTGCAAAAATACTTAACTGCTTTGGGCAAACTTGAAGTTACAGATGATGAAGCTCAAGATGTGGCGACTGTGGAGGTTTCCAAGGATGATGTTGTCAAGACGTGGCGTCGCCACCAAAGAAAAAGCAAAGGAAGCTGACCAAGGCTGTGGTGGCTGAGCAAACGGCGGCGACGGAGAAGGGAAAACAAGTGGCTGCAGAGCCTGAAGAAAATTTGATCGTCGCCCTAGAGCAAGTAACTGAGGTCGTGCCCTAACAACAACAATCTGAGGTTGCAAAGAAAACAAGGGGCAAAGGGAAAAAGGCAGGGGATGGGCAATCAGGGCAAGGGGCCATCCCTCCAGCTACCACCCTCTGTACTACCAATTAATCCATCAGCACCCACTTCAACTATTCCCCAACCTCAAGAAAGAAGATGATAAATATTGTCGTCTCACGGCATGCTAATGAGCACAAATGGTGATAAGTAAGAGAAGCAGGCCCAAAGAGTGTTGTGGGCCAGGGAGGCCATGACGGCGAAAGATGTGCAAATTGTAGAGGGCTTGACTGACATCCAACTCAAGCAATGGATGACTCAAGCATCCGTTCAGGTATCTTTGCTTTAAAAGTTTCCTCACGTTGTGTCACACCCCACCCTGGGTGGACCGGCGTATGCCCCGTGGACTCCTTTCCACGGACCGCACAAGCTTAAACCCCAAACCAACCCCATAGTCCAAACCGGAAGAAAACAATAATTCTAAGTCAAGGGGTTCACCAAACGGACCATAAGTCTAACCATTCACATGTGCGTGGAAAATGAAAAACAAACTCATATGCCAAAAGCGGAATCTCAAACATGAATGGCTAAGGTCTCAAAGTCAAATGTCAATGCGGAAATCCATATCACCAAACATAAGTCACCCAAACACGTGACTATCTCAAGTATCAAAATGAAACGATAAATAACCATAAGGTATACAAATCCTAAGAGGCGCATCGTCTCCCCGCGGCATCCTCCTAGTCAATCGCTCACCTGAAATCACAACATAAAGGGGGTGTACACAAGGTGAGGATAGTAGAAATCAAATCATACTAGATAGACAATATAGAATATAAGAATTCCATGGGTTTGTGGTGGTGGCCCAAATCGAACGTAAGTAATAACCCGACCATCTTAATCCGGAGCCCGGAGATGATCACGGGTAAACAGGAGGGGACCACCCACACGGTTACAAGTATTAACCCATGGAACAAGATCAAGAAACTAAGAGACTGAGACCAATCCGAAGCAAGATAGATATCAATACGTGGTAATAAGTTCGTCACAAATATAAGAAGCACCGCCCATAGTAAGCTGAAACAAGGGCTGAGACCAACAGCAGATGATAGACAATCACAAAGAAACAAATGATCTAATAAGATCGAAGGCCTCAATCAACAGCTTAACTCACAGTTCCCTTTAATCACATGTATGTTTGGGGTAATGTACACAATTCATTATTTGCCATCACCAAATCATTATACAAATCGTGGGGTCCCCTCACTACGTGGCGTGCATATCGGTATGGCGACCGGTACACGTGCAACCACGAAGGCACCGTCCGAGTCATCCGTAGCTAGTGGAATCCCCAAGGACGTTGTGTCATACGGGTGACGGAATGTAATCCCATTCCGGCCGCATGGCCGAGGTCACTCTAATCCGAATGTAATCTTCGGACTTGTCGGATGTAATCTCATCCTTGACTGTAATCTCAGTCCCGATTGTAATCCCAATCCTTTCTCATTTATCATGTTCAAGTTACCTCACCAAAATCCACACTCAATCTCACAAGGCCAAAGCAAAGCCAACAAGGACAACATGCCATACAATGGGAATCAGAATAGAATCATAGCATGCCAGAAGTCATACATCACAAGTGTGGACAATAATCAAACGCAGTGCATGAACCGTGCGTAATGATAAACAAGGAGGTGAGGTAAACAAACGGAGAACATGGCTAACGGAGGAGAGGAGAAAGGGAGGATAAAGTGTACACCCTTCACCTGGTATACACGAGTCCACAAGCCAAGATAAATCCAATCACGGGACTCCGTACATTATCATGTCGTCGCCTAAAAAACCAACACGAGGAGAAAACCTCACTAACATCATCTAGGCATACCAATCATGAAAACAAATCAACAAGAGCCTTTAATGAACTCCCTAAAATGCCTTGGATGCAACACAACTCGATGAGAATCGAAAATGGAGCAGAACAGACAAGTATCGCACACCTAGGCTGGGCACTGTCGTGATCGTGAGCACGACTCGGCCGTGTGCGACACTATCCTTTTGGTGTAAAATTCGAAATAAAAACACGGCCATGTCATAAAACATGCCCAAGTTTTCTCAGCCCGACACGGCCATGTTCATGGGAACACGGGCGTGTCGCGCCTAGAATTCTGTCTGCAGAATTCTTCATCGACCGAAAGCGCACGAAACCCGCTCGATACATTGCCAACATAAAAACCCACGAATTTTACATGATTAAATGCATCTAAAGCCACCAATAAACATGCTAATCACATCCCATAACTATCCCGAGTCCGCTAGCAAATTAAATCAACCATAAACGGAACCCGAACGATAATTTAATCAATCCCAAACCAAAACCCGACAACCCTACATGCTCAACGACAGAATGACAGCAATCACAGCACATGAATTCTACCGATGGGGAGTTAATCCCCCCACCTATAGCCCATTAAAAACAAATCAAAAGATGATAAACGAATCTAAACGAATCGAACCTTGAATCGAGAACGGAGAGAAAACACATCACGTTGACGGCTCGACCGGAGCATGATTAACACCACTACCGCTGTCCGGGCATCATAAAAAGACAAAGAGGAAATCAGTCACCACTATCCCAATCTCCCATAGCCGAACCCAATCAAAGGGAGACGAAAAGGAAACGAATCTCAAAACTCACCCGAAAGAAGATGAAGTCACCACCGCTAGTCAACTCGAGGAGTCGTCGATCACCTCCCTGTGTCGCTACTGTCGCCGGCCAAAGGAGAAGGAGAGGAGAGGGAAAACGTGAGAGTGGAAGAAGAGGAAGGAAAGAACCGGTAGAATGGGAGTGGGGAGAAAATCAAGGGATTTGGGGGAGCTGCAGATTTCTTATTGCCTAACCCTTCTTTAAATTAAATAGGGGCGGAATGGTAATTCCACCCCCACCACATTAAAAGAAGAAATAAGGACTAAAAACGTAGTCACCGGGTTTAGAACCCGAGACCTCTCAAATAAATCCCTCAATCCCTCATCCGCTTCTACCCGAGTGGGCTAAGGTGGAAGTCTTGAGATAAGTTTAACCCAATTAAATTAAAAGCCGAACAGTCTAACCACATAGCCCAGTTCAACTAAAATTTAATAATACCGGAACGAAACCGGAACGGGTTATCACATCCTTCCCCCCTTAAAGGACTTTCGTCCTCGAAAGTCAAAACCAAGTCTAAGAACAGTCCTAAAAAAAATGGTTCATCACAATTTAGGGCCTATCGTCGCCATCTCTATGAAGTTCAGTATCAGCGCCATTAGTGTTGTGGCGACAGTTCCTCCTTCAGGGAGATTGACAAATCATAAGCTTGATCTGACCACATGGAATGCTTATGTAGGATACATGAACATGCTTGGCATCCGGGACAACAATGTAGCATCTTCAGAAAACTAGTTAGGACCGAGCAGCGCCACGACTTGGTGAGACCAGTCAGCTTCGTGGCGATGGTTCTTCCTTCAGAGAAACACCTTTGTTTTACAGATGATATGACCCCAGATAATGATATTGCATGGTAAATAAATGCCATGAGCAATGGGGGCGACAGTGATGAACCTATGAATCTGAAGTTAAGGACGGTCGTCGCCATGGCTTTAGTAGAGCTAGTCAGCGCCATGACGACGGTTGAGTGGAATGAGAGATTCTTAGATTCTCTGGTTGTCATCTTTTGAGGACCATATTAGAAGGCTATTTGAGATGGTTTGGAAGTGGTGGCGCCGGGATCAACCTTCCGGAACAGTAATGGCGCCATGCTCCTAACTTAGCTGCTTTATAGCCCTTTGCTCCAAAGAAAACGCCAACTGACCTTCATTTCCACAAATGATAATAAACCTGAGAAAGGAAAGAATGGAGGCATAGATCACGCCATAACAAGGTAAAACTAAGGGCTTAGCACATGGAAAAGGTAAGGTAATGTAGCCATTTCAAGGCTACATCAACTCCCCCTAACTTGACTCTTTGCTAGTCATCGAGCAAAGGTACAGAAAATAAAAAGAGAGAAATCAGAGTGTAGGATCCAAGAAATAAGACAAGCTGCTTACCACAAATGAATTCATGACAAGAATACAAATCACACCAAAATACAAATGCAAATCTAAAAACCGACATGATTTACCAGTGTTACGGTCTTTAGAGGTCCAAGGTCCATGTCACTGGGCAGAACACTTCATATCACCGAGGGTAGCTAGTCTTCTCACAAGGTCATGTTGATGCTCTCAAGAAACTTGGTTTAACAATACTCGATAAGAACACTCTCATGGTGTGTGGTGGAAGTTATGTAAAGGAACAAATGACATTCCACACGCCTCTTAACTTTATCAAAGATACTCATTTAATGTGTTTAATCTCATAGATAGGAATTTAAAGAAATGAGATCAAGCAATTAGCATATATACAAACTAACGACTACGCCAAGGATCTGTAGGACTTAATAAGCTTATATTGTCAGGGTAGTGATGTACTTTAGGCTAGGTTCAGATGTATCATTGGAACTCAGGCACATTAAACTGAGTAATAACCAGTCTCTCCCTTATTATAACTCGCCTTAACCCTATGGCGATAGCTCCTGCCAACTTCTTATACTGTGGTGGTGATACGAGTAGTGGCCTTTCTTCCTCTAACTTGGATTTTACCCACCATATTCTGAAGTTCCATGTATTCCTGAAGCTCATAATCATTTTTCAAAGTTTTTTCTTTGAACACATCCTTTGGAATTTTTCAAATTGAAGGGAACTTTTGTTTTTGTTTTTCCCTTTATAGGATCCTCATTCTTTTTCATTTTTTTTCAGAGCTCCAGAGTCTTCTACAGCCTAAGCAGGGTCTTTCTTATCAGCGCCATGAGTAACTTCTACCTCCTTCAACAACTTCAATTCCCCCCAACTTGAGTATTGGTATATTTTATGGTTTGGCAAAGAAAAGGTATTCCCTAATCAGGCTCAAATAGGGTCTAGACGGAAATTATGTTTGAGAAGAATGGTAGAGGTTCAAAATTTCAAAGAAATTCCTTGCATCATTTCCATGGCGTAATCACAAGTAAAGTATAATGCTAAAAATATGCTTCAGATAAGTCCTCACCTTTAACAGGAATAAAACATGAGATAATATTAAGAAAGCAGAGACTCAAGACGAGCAAAAATTTTGTGAAGGATGAAATCTTAGCACTCAAAGAAAAATTTAGGCCTAATCCTCACATGGTTAATAGGAATACCTTCCATGGCGAGAGTGAAGTGTACCACCCTCAATTTCATAGCCTGGATGTGGTCGTAAGTGCAACTAGTGTATTCACAACTAAAGAGAAGAACAAATACAAATAGATGGAATGCAAAATAATCGCGAAAACATAAGACTAACTAAGCGAAAAACAGGAAGAATAAAACAAAATGGCTAAAACAAAATGTTAAAAACAAGTAAAACTAGGAAAGAAACAACACAGGAAGACGGGGAACATGAAAAATAGTGAAAAACAAACCATGGCGTCAATAATTAAATCATGGCGTCAGGTGCCAAAATGTACCATGGCGTCAGGCTCCCAAGATACCGTGGTGTCAGGCCCTTCCCCTCAACTTAAAACAATGTCGTCCCGACATCTTTTTAAAAAAAACGCAGTGTGAAGAGAATGAACCTGAATATATTATCGTGGGCCCAAAGTCCGTTGGGCTTCAAAAATGATTTCCCGCTTAATTAACGGTTTTCTCATCACCTTCCCTTATGAAATCGAAGCTGGGTACTTCATCTTATTCGTGCAAACTCAGAACTTTGAAACCCTAAGTGCAGAGCAAATTCAGAGTGATTCCAGAGGTGATTCCAGAGGTAATTTTTTAAGGTGAATCAGAGCAAGTTTCTTCTTCCTTCCATTTCGATCAGATTTAGGTAAAAACACCTCTAATTCGTAAACTCTCTACTTCAATTTCTTCACATAACCTGAGAAAGAAAAACCACGGGTTAGGGCAAAAAGAAAAATTATATTTTTAACCTAAACTTACTCAGCAGAGATTGCGAATTTGAGGAATTAAACTCGTTCCAAAGGCTTCGACGCTTCTGATATTTCAGAGGCCACCTCAGTACTAACCGCTGCAGACGTTGAAGATTTTAATGACCTGCTGAGTATCAATACGTGCTGCCTAGGCGTAGTTTATTGCGATATGGCCAACATCGTGGCCCTCCATTTCGAGTCGATGAGAGGAGGGTTGATATTGCCCTTGCACCCCTTTATTGAGAGGGTTGATTCTTCACATACTTTTGCCAGGAAAATTGATGCCCAACTTATATACCCAGCTGGTGGCGTACATAATAAGGTGTAAACAATTAGGTCTAGAGCCTTCACTTCAGGTTTGTTATTGGATGTTTTTGCTCCAACCTGTGATGGATGCTAACACCAGAGAAGAAACTGGATATTATGCTTTTGGGTTGAGGGTGAAGGGAAGAGAAAAGGTGAAGTATGGTATTTGCAACCCCCGTAACAATGTTCATCACTTGAAGGTGAAATTTGTTTCTGTAACGGGCTAACAATGGAGGGTACCCACAAGGCAACAAGAGATAAGCATGGAGCCGAAAATTCAACTGAGATCTTTCTACGATCTGGAGGAGAGGGCTCCCCGAGATACTTTCCAAAGTGAGGGGAAGAAGTCTCTAGTGGGATGGGAGCAAGTGATAACCTTGGAGAATCTAGAGCACATGGTGTGGTGTTCATTAACGACATTCTCATCTACTCTAGGAGTAGGGATGAGCACATGGACCATCTGAGGATTGTCTTATAGACGTTGAGAGAGCAACAGTTGTTCACCAAGTTTAAGAAGTGTGAGTTTTGGTTACACAACGTGGCTTTTCTGGGGCATGTGATCAGCAAGGACGGGGTGTCAGTTGATCAGAAGAATATTGAGGCTGTGGAGAAGTGGGTTCGACCCACG
Source organism: Dionaea muscipula (assembly GCA_028571145.1). NCBI lineage: Eukaryota > Viridiplantae > Streptophyta > Magnoliopsida > Caryophyllales > Droseraceae > Dionaea > Dionaea muscipula. The sequence goes on from JAOWBR010172681.1 coordinate 9,296, forward strand.
AATGTCAGAGAGGTTCGCAGTTTCCTTGGCATGGCTGGATACTATAGACGGTTCATGGAGGGCTTTTCCACGATTGCCCTTCCATTAACCGCTCTCACCAGGAAGGATGTCAAGTTTGTGCGGACTGAGAAGTGTGAGCAGATCTTCAGGGAGCTTAAGAGGAGATTGACCACTGCACCAGTTTTGTCAATGCTGACTGAGGGTGGTGGATTTGTGATCTACAGCGATGCTTCGCTGCAGGGGTTGGGTTATGTCTTGATGCAGCACGACAGAGTAATTATTTATGCTTCTAGATAGCTGAAGGTACACGAGAGGAAGTACCCGACGCATGACCTAGAGCTTGCTGCCATAGTGTTCGCTCTGAAACTATAGAGAGATTATTTGTATGGCGAGACTTGTGAGATCTTCACTGACCATAAAAGCCTCAAGTATATCTTCATGGAGAAGGAGTTGAATTTGAGACAGAGGAGGTGGCTTGAGCTGCTGAAGGACTATGACCTGACCATTCAGTATCACCCGGGCAAGGCCAACGTAGTGGCCGATGCTTTGAGTCGGAAGGCAGTTGGGAGTATTGCTTGCTTGAATGTTCAATCTCAGTTGATTGAGGAGTTTGAGAGGATTCAGATTCAGCCAGTGCAGAGTGATGTGGGGGATGCTTTGATTTGTCAGCTTCAGTTGAGACCGACATTGCGGGATAGGCTTCCAGCCTTACAGCGTGAGGATGCTGAGCTGAAGGCCATTGTTGACAGTTTGGGTGATGGGACAGATTCCGATTTTATTCTCGGGTCCGATTTGATTTTGAGATTCAGAGGATGCGTTTGCATTCTCAGTGGTGATGAGGTGAAGAAAGAGCTGTTGACTGATGCACATTGCTCGTGGTTGAGCATTCATCCCGGTGCCATCAAGATATACCATGACTTGCGAGAGAATTTCTGGTGGCGGGGTATGAAGAAAGAGATTGCAGAGTTTGTGGCTTAGTGTCTGCCTTGCCAGCAGGTGAAGGTTGAGCATCAGCGACCTGCGGGAAAGCTTCAGCCTCTCCCTATTCCTGAGTGGAAGTGGGAGCATGTCACCATGGACTTTATCTCCGGGCTTCCAGCTACCCGGAGTGGGCATGACGCAGTTTGGGTGATTGTGGATCGACTCACGAAGTCTGCACATTTTTTAACGATCAGGATGACTTTTAGTTTGGAGCGGTTGGCCCGACTCTACATGAGAGAGATTGTGAGATTGCATCGTGCTCCAGTTTCTATTATGTCAGATCGGGATCCACGGTTTGTTTCGAAGTTTTGGCAGCTTTTTCAGCATGCCTTTGGGACCACATTGAGCTTCAGCACGGCTTACCATCCGCAGACCGATGGTCAGTCAAAGCGGACGATTCAGACGCTGGAGGATTTGTTGAGGGCGTGCTCATTGGATTGAAAGGGGAATTGGGATGACCAGTTGCCGTTGATTGAGTTGTCCTACAATAACAGTTTTCAGACCAGTTTGGGCATGTCGCCCTATGAGGCTCTGTATGGCAGGCGGTGCAGGTCGCCTACTTGTTGGTTTGAGGTTAGCGAGCGACAACTTTTGGGTCCGGAGTTGATGGAAGAGGCCAGTGAGAAGATTTCTGTGATTCGTGACCGCTTGTTGGCAGCTCAGGGCAGACAGAAGAGCTATGCTGACAACAGACGCAGAGATCTTGAGTTTCAGGTTGGCGACAAGGTCTTCGTGAAGGGTTCTCCTTGGAAGGGGGTTATCCGGTTTGGCAAGAAGGAGAAGTTGAGTCCCCGGTTTGTTGGCCCCTTCGACGTCTTGGATCAGGTTGGTGATGTCTTATATCGGGTGGATTTGCCTCCTAGTTTGGTGGATGTGCACAACGTGTTCCATGTTTTCATGCTGAGGAAGTATGTGCATGATCCGGCCCATGTGATCGACTTTGCTCCTCTTCACGTGCGTGACGACATGACGTATGAAGAGCAGCCAGTGGACGTGCT
>JAOWBR010172692.1:0-11273 GCA_028571145.1 Dionaea muscipula
TTAAATGATTGAAAAATTTTTGTTGTCTATCCTACGTACCCGGCGCGATCCTACACGCTTCCGCGGAGCCCCATTCATTTGGGGTTTCCTTCACGAACGACATAGCCAAATTGCTTCTTTGATTATCTCAGTCAATGCCACATACTCAGCCTCAGTAGAAGATAACGCCACAATGCTCTGAAGGTTAACCTTCCAGCTAACGGCGACGCCAACAAATGTAAACACATATCCAGACAGAGATTTCCTCCCATCTAAGTCTCCACCATAGTCTGAATCTGAAAACCAATCACCTAACCAGAGGCGCCAACTGCACCATCAAAACACAACCCCTGAGAACTGATGCCCTTTAAATAGCGAAGTATCCACTTCACTGCATTCCAATGAGCCTTCCCCATATTGATCATAAATCGGCTCACCATGCTAACTACATGAGCCAAATCAGTCCTGGTGCAAACCATGGCATACATCAAACTCCCCACGGCACTGGAATAGGGAACTGACACCATGTTCTTCTCCTCCTCAGGTGTGGAGGGGGAATCAGCCGAAGATAAAGAGAAATGTGCCGCCAATGGTGTGGCGACAGGTTTAGCATTGGTCATGCTAAAACGATCAAGAACCTTCTCAATGTATGCCTGCTGAGATAAAAACAGCTTCCTGAGCTTCCGATCCCTCTGGATTTCCATGCCAAGCATCTTCCTGGCTTCCCCCAAATCTTTCATATCAAACTCCGCGCTAAGCATATGCTTCACAGAGTCCACGACGACAACATCCTTAGCTACAATAAGGATATCATCAACATACAGGAGCAAAATCACTGGGGATCCTCCTGGCAGCATCTTGACATAAACACAAGAATCAAAGTCACTCCGATTAAACCCACACTTCACAACATAGGTGTCAAATCGAGTGTACCATTGCCTTGGAGACTGCTTAAGTCTATACAAGGATTTCTTCAACAAGCAGACCAAATCCTCCTTCCTAGGTGCAACATAACCATCTGGCTGTCGCATGTAGATTGTCTCTTTCAAATCTCCATGTAAGAATGCCGTCTTCACATCCATCTGATGCAGTTCTAAATCGTGCAAGGCCACTAAACCCAGAAGAAGACGTATGGATGAATGTTTCACAGCTGGAGAGAAAATCTTATTGTAGTCCACACCTTCCTTCAAGCTAAAGCCTTGAGCAACTAATCGGGCATTGTACTTGGGAGTAGAAATGTCGGGCCAGGCTCCTTGATCTTGAAGATCCACTTGCACCTAACAAGTTTTCTCCCTTGAGGCGGCGAAGCCAACTCCCACGTCTGGTTCTTCTGGAGAGAGTCATACTTCTCATCCATCGCCGTAATCCACTTTCTAGCTTCGGGGCTCAACATAGCCTCCACAAATGATGCCGAATCATCATGCACCACCTTTTCAATTGTAGCTAAAGCAAAAGAAGTAGTAGCTAAAAAACCATACCTGGTTGGTGCAACAATTTTGCGTTGGGAATGCCTTGGGACAAAACCTGTGGCGTCAGCTTGTACTGGTGGTGGCGGCTGAGCGGCAGCTCCCTGCGCCACAGAGGCAGAATCTATGGCGGAAGACTCTTCTGTTGGCGGTAGGATGGCCACACCTGACGCCATGGGTTCAGGAACAACAGGGACAATAACTGAGCGTGTAGGCTCCACCTCAATCAAAACCTTCTTCTTGTGAACCCAAACTTTCTTCTTCTTCACCACCTTGCTGGACTCGCCAGCACCTGACTCTATCGCCACATCCTGTGGCAGCAACTCTACATTATCTGTCACCATAGGCCCTTCAGTCTTGAGATCCAGCATAAAGGATTCATTAAAGGTCACATCCCTGCTAATGATGGTCCTTGGATTCCCAACTTCTGTGCACCATAAACGGTAGGCCTTGACGCCATCGCCACAGCCAACAAACGAGCACTTCACCACTCTTGGGGATAACTTATCCTGCTTTACATGGGCATATGCAGGACAACCAAACACCCTCAAGTGTTCATACGATGGCGGCACTCCAGTCCACATTTCCTTTAAAGTCTTGGAGTCTATCGCCAGAGACGGAGAGCGATTCACCAAATAGCAAGCTGTCAAGACAACTTCTTCCTATACGCCCTTGGGCAACCTAGAATGAGACAACATGCACCTTGTCCTCTCCATCAAAGTGCGATTCATCCTCTCCGCCACGTCATTCTGCTGAGGAGTATAGGCAGCAGTTCTATGGCGTCAAATCCCATGTTCCCCATAGAAGGAGTCAAACTCCTTAAAACAATACTCCATTCCATTGTCCGTCCTCAAAACACGGTCTCTTCTACCAGTCTTGTTTTTCACCAAAGCCTTCCATTTCTTGAAAGCGTCAAGCACATTTGACTTGTGCTACAAAGTGTAAAGCCAAACCTTCCTGCTATAATCATCAAGAAAGGTTATAAAATAAGATGCTCCACCAACAGAAGTTACAGGTGAAGGTCCCCAAACATCAGAATACACATAATCTAATCTACCCTTAGATGTGTGCCTAGAGCTTTTAAAGGACTTCCTAACATGCTTACCATAAATGCAATGTTCACAAAAGAATAACTTTTTCAAATTTATATTGCCTAGGAATCCTCTACTCGTCAGAACCTACATTCCCCTCTTGGTCACATGACCAAGTCTATAATGCCACAACAACGCATTGGAGCCGTCACCATGGGTCCTCTCTAGAGCTTCCTTGACGCCACAACCTTCCACGGCGTTATCCAGACCCTTCTCTACAGGAGCTTCATCGTTGGCTTCATCTGAGTCATCGCCACCATCATCATCTTCTAGTGGCAGCAAGTCCTCTGTTAAAACAGACGCAGATCCATCCTTTACCACATCATTGCCCACGAGATAGTAGAGATCTCAGAGCTTCATACCTTTCATAATAGTCCGGCTACCAAGGGAGAGCTTATACACTCCATCCCTGCCCACCAATTTGTATCCAGCGTCATCAAACGTGCCCAATGATAGCAAATTCCTTCTCAGCTTCGGTACATGGCTGACATTCTCCAGGATAGTGATGGCGCCATTACACTGTTTCACACGAACAATACCGATTCCTTCGACCTTGCACACCGAGTTGTCTCCCATGAAAATGGACGAACCATCGGAGATGACACGGTATGAGGAAAACCATTCTCTGTGGGGCATCATGTGGAATGAACACCCGGAGTCCAAAATCCATCCTCTCCTATAATCTGTCGCAACAAACTAAATACTTGGTGTCGCAAAGCCACTCCTCAACTGAATGGTTTCTGAACTCGTAACAACAACTAGGGTCTCATACCCTGAACCTTCCTCTGCTACGTTCACCTTGGGCTCGCCATGGTCTTTATTCTTCCCCTTCTGATCTCCCTTAGGATTTTTCAACTTTGGGCAATCAAACTTGTAATGCCCAAACTCCTTGTAGTAATGACACTGCACCTTAGACATATCCCATGGCTTGGAGGAGGAGCGTCCCCTAGTCCTTCTTCTCCTAGAACTCTTCCAACTCTTCTTGGAAGTATCACGTCCTCTTCTAACCAAACCTTCACCACCACGTGATGGCGTGAAGTTCTCATTGATGGTCTTATTTACCAGAGCTCTCGAGATCAGTTGCTGTAGCACAACCTGATAAGTCATATCTTTCATCCCATGAATGATTTGATCTCGGCCCAAAGAATGCTCTGGCGTCAGCCTTGCCAACAAAAGGGCCACCTTGACTTCATCTTCAAAGATGAACCAGGTGTTAGAGAGAATTCTAACATCCAGGTTGAACCGATCAATGTAGCTCTGCATCGATTCACCATCTCTCATCACCACCTTGAACAAATGCATCATCAGATGCATATTCGAGTACACAGACTTGTCCATGTAAAACTCCTTGAGTTTCTTCCATAATGTCGCTGCGGTCTTTTCATCTTGAACTCATCTCAAAACATCGTCGCTCAATATGAGATGTAAGGTGGATAAGGCTAACAAATCGACCTTTGCAAAATCTGCTGTTGCTGTGGCTGAACTTGAATTAGCGGCAGGGGCTGGACTTAATGCCTGTGCACATCCTTCCCTAACGAGGACTGGCTTCATCTTCATCCTCTAGATGTCAAAATCGGAGGTACCATCAAACACTTCCAATTCCAATCTTGGGGCCATCTCGGGAATGTCACACAAAGACATAGATCACGAACAACACTCACAAATTCATGAAACCTGGCTCTAATACCACTTGTTACAACCTATGCCTGGGTAGATTGTCAAAAGATTGAACTCGAGGCAACCACAATGATCAAAGTAACCAACTCGAGTCACGAAAAGCAAATGTGGAACAAATGAATCTGACTTTATTAATGAGTGTATACAAATGAAGAGGAGTACAAATCAAATACACGCAGATGTGAAAACTAATTGCTTCTCAAGCCTCTCTCTATGCGCGAGGCACCTAACACTAGTATTTATACCAGCTCAAAACAAATCAAACTAAATTTGGAAAGAATAATCTCTCCGAGATTCTTACCTGAAATACAGGAGTTGCCTAAACAAATTAGATACAATGAATCTAGACAAAGATAGATTGTGGCAGCAAGACCTGTAGGCGGGGCGACAACATTCGTGGCGAAGACCTAAAAACTGTGACGAAGCCTTCAACTGGGGGGCAACAGCTTCCAAGCTAGACCACTTCAAGCTTTAACAAAGGTACCCAAGATGACCAAAGGAATCCACGCACCTCATGGATCATCCTCACAAAGTGGGCGACAAGAAAGGACGGTCAACACCATGATCACAAAAAGCTCAAAACGCCATGGCGACGACCTCCTCTAACTTTCAAACCACGAATCATCAAGCCTCCAAATTTGGTCTATAGACCATACACAACGCGAGAAGTATCATGGAAGTGACCAATCTTGCCACACTTATCTAAATCACAAAATATGCCTATGTGACGCCACAATAGTGAGCTATCGTCACAGGCAAAAATGGGACCCTGGCGCCACAGGTAGGAGAAGACTTGACGCCATGGTTTTATGGCATCGCACATCATCACAGATCAGCTGAGAAGAGCGTTCATTTCTTCAAAGTGCTGCGGAATCTAAAGGAATTTGAGTGGACCGCTGAGTGCCAAGCAGCCTTTAAAGGCCTAAAGACACACCTCACTTTTCCACCCTTGCTCACAAAACCAGTCAAAGATGAAACACTGTACCTCTACTTGGCCATCTCAGACTTTGTCGTCAGCTCTGTGCTCATTAGAGAAGAAAACAAGATTCAAAGGCCTGTGTACTATACAAGCAAGATGTTGAAGGATGCAGAAGAAAGATATCTACAGGCAGACAAGTTAGCTTTTGCCCTGATAACTGCTTCAAGGCATCTGAGGCCTTACTTCCTTGCTCATCTTATAGTAGTCCTCACAGATCAGCGTCTGAGACAAATCTTGCACAGGCCAGAGACTTCTGACAGACTTGTGAAGTGATCTGTAGAGTTGGGATAGTTCCAAATCGACTATCAGCTCAGACCAGCATTCAAGGGGCAGGCCTTGGCGGATTTCATCGTTGATTGCACGGAGTTTGCACTCCCGCCAAGACTATCGCCTTGTTAGACTCTCTACATTGATGGTTCGGTAGGGAGGTGGAGCAGGTTTGGTTCTGACCGGCCCTGACGGAGTTGAGATCGAGTATGCTCTGTGTTTCGAGTTTCCTATGACGAACAACGAAGCAGAGTATGAGGCGTTGATTACGGGATTAAAGATTGTTGCAGAGTTAGAGGTTCGTGTCTTGCAGATTTTCAGTGACTCTCAGCTTGTTGTGAACCAGATGACCGACAACTACATGACAGAAAAGGATGCTATGATCAAATTCAAGAAGCTAGCCGATGAGTTGACAAAGAAGTTCGAGAAAGTTGAAATTCTACAGATTCCACGATCAAAATGCCAAGGCTGATGCACTCTTAAGATTAACATGGGCCCCTCCTTCAGAGATTGGTCACATAGTTTTATGGAAAAGATCCAACAGAGCAGCCTTGACCCGACCACAAAGCTTTTGATTGTTGATCCTACAGTCCCAAATTGGATGACGTCGATTGTGCTGTACCTAGAGGATGAGATGCTGCCCGAGGATAGAGATAAGGCTAAAAGCCTCAGGGTCAAGGCCGCGAAGTTTCAATTGATTAATGGCCTGTACAAACAGCTGTATCAACACCCATGCACCAGATGTCTGAGAGAGCAAGAGGCTTAATATGTCATGGATGAGATTCATGAGGGTGCATGTGGTAGTCATCAGGGTGGGACAACATTAGCCAAGAAAATTCGAAGATAGGGGTATTTCTGGCATAAGTTGGAGGCAGCAGCTGGAGAGTTTGTTTGGATGTGCGACTTGTCAAAAGTTCGTCAGGAAACAAAATCGTCCCTCCACACCACTCACTCCTATCACTAGTGCATGGCTGTTTGCAATGTGGGGCATAGATATCCAAGGACCGTACCCAACAGATCCCGGAGAAAGGAAGTTCTTGATCGTGGCGGTAGACTACTTCAACAAGTGGGTGGAAGCAGAGCCGACAGTGCGCATCACAGGAGTGGAGATTGAGTCATTTCTTTGGAAGAGCATCATTTGCAGATTCGGTGTCCCCAGAGCTGTAATTATCGACAGCGGAACTCAGTTTGAAGACAAGAAGTTAGAGAGCTTATAAGGAGTATGAGATCGAACACCGGTACGCCTCAGTGGCATATCCACAGAGCAATGGTCAGGTGGAGGTGACGAATCACACACTGCTTGATGGACTGAAGGCAAGAGTTGGCAAGGCCAAGGGCGATTGGGTTCTAGAGTTACCAATCATTTTATTGGCTTACCGGACAATGCCTCGAGCTGCAACAGGCGAAACTCTTTTTAGTCTGGCTTTTGGCGTTGAAGCTGTGGTCCCAGTGGAAATCGGCATGCACTCATTCAGAATCAACCACTTCTCCGAGCAAGAGAATGACTCCGAACTTCGAAACTGCTTAGATGCGTTAGAAGAAAGAAGAGAGTAAGCAACCCTCCTAGTGGTAGTATATCAACAGAGAGTGGCACGATACTACAACACCAAAGTCAAAGGCCACAGTTTCAGTGTAGGAGATCTAGTTCTCCGGAATACGAAGTTTGAAGGTGCTCCGTTTGGCAAGCTGACGCACAATTGGGAAGGGCCCTATGAGGTCACTGAAGAAGTTCAACCGGGAACCTACAGACTTAGAATGATGGACGGAAGAGACATCTCTCGAACCTGGAATCTAAAGCATCTTCGAAAGTATTTTCAATAAGTGTAACACTTTCTTGTACATTGCTCTTTTTATTAATCTTCCTGTATATACATGCTTTGAGTATTTTTAATAAAATATGGGACTGGCTTGACCGTCGGAGTGGTCCCCTGAGGTTAAAAACCTTGGGACCCCACTGATAAGTTTACTTTGTAGCACATGTCCCAAAGCATATCAGAATGACTCATTCACTCCCGATAGCATGGGCATCAGGAAGACTACTTCCCTGGAGTAATTCAGGTTCTGGGTATTTCATTCTCTGATACGCCACTTCTCTCTTTGGTAAAGGGACAACATGGAGACCGTGGCGAAGTGAGGTTTCTTTCCTTGCGAAGTAAAGCCAAACGAACCCGTTTCTCGCTTGTTAACAACGCCAGAGGGAGACGGGTCCATCCTGCGGCGGGTATAGGTCAGCTCTCGTCCGCATCTCTATCTCAATAGTCCTGTTAGGGTGACCTGTAGTTCCATGCTAGGGCTACCTTGCGCAATTGAGTTGGGTCCGCTTTGTAGAGAAAAATCCTACCTTCGTCAAGCCCCTCCCGAAAAGATTGTTCATTCACCTCACTTTCCCGCTTTATTCGCTCACCTTAATTTTGACTCAGCCTGTTGGAACCTGGGTAACAAGTTTGATATTCAAGTACAGGTCTCAAGGCGCGCATAGTCAATCATTCCTAAATCTCGCACTCAGTTGAGGTTCAAAGACTTTTCGCCCCTCTCTTTCATGCTTTACATAAGCAAGTTGTCTATGATTGTTTTCTATGTGAATGCAGCTATCAACAACATCTTAATTCACCCATTACTTTCAGCGGTTCATACACACCGACCCTCGATTCGTTTTATATCCTCGAGTAAACTGAGTCTATCTCATCTCGGATGACTTTTTATTCCCGTGGTTTGGATATGTCCCATACGGAAGCCATGTAAGCCGTGTACCTCCCGCCGTGTTGCCATGAGGCAGGGGTGAAACCCTCCAGAAAGCCTGTGGTCTGGCTTCGTCCCGCACAGATGACTATAAGACTGGTAGCTCCCACCTATACCGACGACCGCCGGAATCATCTTCACCGTCCATTGAACTCCCTCAGAGTTCACCAGCAACACATTTATTTTTGACTAGTTAAAAGTCAAGCTCATATGGCGAATTATGGTGTATAATCTGAGTTATTTAAATACTGCTATTGTTATTGTTAACCGCGTCGTCGGGCGGTCAAATTTAAGATTTATAAATTAAACGACTTACCAACTAAGAAGCTAGCAGCGAGTCGAGTATCGTACTACAGGGACGGTTGTGAAATCCTCATATCGAACTAATTATTGTTCCTAGTAAGGGGATATATCGAAATGAGGTTCGATTAGGCTAAACAGTTAATAAAAGTGCGATAAAATGAAGGATAAGTGTCGCTGCATGACGCGACGACTCGACCATGGCAAAAGGCAACAATCATCATGCAGGAATAACACGTTACAGCCGTGATAGATGCGTCACGATTGTGTCCAGAATGGAAGGTCACGAGCGTGACCCTCTAGACACAGGCGTGTCTAGAACAAATTCACTAGGGACACTGCGCGAACTAAAAAGGTCGCACGCGGATTAAATAGTATAATGTTCGGTTCAGATCTAGTTTTTATGCGGACTAAGTTAGGGTTTGACTGTAGATCTGTTATTTGATTTGATTAATGTCTAGTGTGGCTTACGAAATCAGTATCTCGAGAACCTAATCAAGGCATACAGAATCTCGAAGTTTCAACACCGTCAAATTAATCTAGTCGTTTGTCAAACGACACAAACAATCAAATCAGCGAAAGAAAATAGTTCAGTAGATTTCTAGATTACACGAATCAAAACCCTACGATAGGCATATGATCGCATCCATCATTCAATTACACAAATCTAGCAAACGACGGCATAAAAATTATAACTTTGATTACATGCCAAAAGAATACCAATGGATGAATGTATGGATCTTTCTATGCACGCTTCCCGTCGGTGTATGGATCCCGCGGGTGTTGTTAGATGAAAGCCGTCGTCTCTGCTCCTGGTCCCAGGGTGGATTTTGCCTCTTGGAACTCCTAGGGTTCGCTGCAGCCGCCTCTAGATCCAAGGAGAGAGAGTTTTGTCAAGTTACAGATCGTAACTTTTATAAAAATGGATCTGCAGCCCGACACGGGCGTGTCATTCTAAAATCTGGGCTGGAGAATTGGGCCGCATGCTGCAGGCTTCCGGGCGCATCCACGAGTGCTCAGGTCCACATGGCATTGTGAAAAACGTTCATTTCCAGTCCAATAATGCCCCTACTCGTAGTCAACCTGTAAAATCAAAAGATTAACGTGTAAAATACGTAATACAAGTGTGCACAATATAATTAAAATACAACTTAAAACCCGTGTGCTTAAGACCTTGACATATGCATTTTAGCCATAATTAGGAATGCGTTGAGTGCACTTTCCGTGTCTCAACACACCCCCCAACTTAAACCTTGCTAGTTCCTAGCAAGCTAACATGAAAAGCATGAAATAAACTATGCAGTGAAATAATTCCTACACGTTCCTAGTTCTACCAGGTCATAAATCTCATACAGAAAAGTAAATAACCGCAACTACTGAGTCAAAAACAACCATGGAACGTGTGTGTGTGTGCATCCAACTTTTTACCATCTTACCTCAAACCAAGTGGATGCATTCAGATGAATAAACATAGCACAAGTGACAGCTCCACAGCTTCACAGGTAAATGAAATTTATTAAAGTGGACAGGTGTCACTCGTGGAGCTGTCAAAAGTAAAACGTTCAAAGGGAAAGGTTTCCTAAAATTAGGTGACGGGCCACATATTGAACAAATGATAGGAACTAAACAGCAGAACTACCAGCTAACTCACGCAACCCAATGCTTGAGATTAGAAATATCAATGCAGTAGGGATTTTTTTTTTTTTTGTGGCTCTAGAAAATTATAGGAGATAAATACATAAGAAGGAAGGAAAGGATGGTATCTAAAGCAAACATAGAATGTCCTAGAAAAAACCTTCACAAGGTGAACGACATTTCTCATGCATCACTCATACACATTCTTTTTACAACCTTTCTTGATTTTTTTTTTTCCATTTCTCCTTTCTATTCATAGCAGGCCATTTTTTTCATTCTGAACTTCTTTTTTCTTTTCTTTTTTTTTTTCTGGCCCTCTTTTTTTTTTTTCTTCTCAACAATTTTTTTTTTTTTTTTTGCTTTTCCACTTCCCCTTTTTGTTTCTTCTTTTTTTCAAGTCTGATCATCCTCATGCACAACATTTAAAATCAACTTGGAGCATATTAAGATAGGTAGAGAATCCTGCAGGCTTAACTCCAAGTGTAGAAAAATCATGGGAACAAATAAAAAGAGAATTGTGCATGTTTGGCTCAACAGGGGTACAAATAGGGACACACAAGAAAAATATTTGAAGCTCAAGATTCAAAAGAAAGCATTGAATTTCATCATTTCTTAAGCATCCACCAGTCTTACCACCAGACCCAATCCCTTTTAGTTCTAGTTCACATGTGCAATACAGGCAGCCACCTATTCTAAATTTATGGCACACAACTTTCTCATTTTCAGCACTTAGAAAAACTCATGCTAGAGGTTTATTTCCTAAATACACAAGCTTCATCCTATCTTACCACATGACTTAGATTTAGTGCACAAAAATTTATTCCACGGAAGTTCAATCCTACACTAGCTTAAGCTAATCAAATTCTTGGAGAAAAATGACAAACAGAACCGTACTAATGTAATATTGTTCATACCACACAGTATAACACCCCGACCCGGGTGTACCGGCGATAACCCGTGAAACCTGTCCACGGGTCATTGAAGCCTATGGGTTCAACTTAGGTCTAAAACAAATCACTCAACACCAAGACATAAAACAATGAAAACCTTATTCATTCACAACAGAAGTCTTATCCATACAGCGGAAGTCTCAAAAGGAAATCGCAGCGGAAGACTGAAAAATAAAAAAAGAAAAATCCT
>JAOWBR010172703.1:0-11273 GCA_028571145.1 Dionaea muscipula
TCTTTTTATCATCCTACGATGTAAAATATGCCAACACATTTTATCTCAACAAAATTCAAAACGACGTGTGCTTTATATAATAGATATTATGTGATGTGAGAGTGATAATGAGAGAGATGTGAATTTTTTTGTGAACCAATGAATTTGTTGCTTTTGGTCACGTAAGACAATATAGAGGAGGATAAATTCAAAATATGTCCTGATTTATAATATAGATGTTTAATACAAAAAATACATCGGTATATTACACACTTTCTCAACAGGAAAAAAAAAAAAAAAAAACTCGGGCTGTTTTGTGCGCTGCACAATCTTTTTATTATTTTTTTAAAGGGAATATATTCTTCTTTTTTTTTTATGGAGTGTTACTAGGAATGACAGTGGATCGGATAGAGGACAAGTTTCATAACCTCCAACCCATTTTTCACCAATAAAAATTTTCACCAATTTCCGACCCATCCCCGAACGGGTCGGGGGCGGGTCAGCTAATGGGTGAAAAAACTAGTAGGGACGAGTGACAAGTTAAAATCTCCGACCCAATACAAATATATATATATATATATATGTATAAACAGTGGGATTAAAGGGACAAATCTGGTGATAAATCTGATCACAACACACCACAGCCAGCCATCTGATCAAAACCAAATCAAAGATTTATTATTTATTTTATTTTATTTTATTTTTTTAGATTTTTTTAGATTTTTTTAATTTTTTTTTTCCTTTGATTGTTCTTTGGTCATTGATCTTGTGAATGTTCGCATGACTGTGATGTGTTGGCACCAAATTTGTCCGATTAACCTGCCCGATATATATATATATATAGTTGATTAAATATAAAATTTCTCATCTTAAATTCTTGCATATTACATAATTCAAATAAATATCGAAAAAATACAATTAAGTTTTGTCTGGTTGAAGATAATAATTTATAAATGATAAGACAATCAACCGATTTTTAAGTGTCGGAGACGGGTCGGAGAATGGGTCGGATAACGAGTCGGGTTTTAAAATTTTACACCCATCCTCGTCTCTTTATCCGAAATTTTATCCGAAAATCCTCGTCGAACGGATAGGGTAACGGGTAAGGTAGGGTGAGATTGGACGAAATTGTCATCCCTAAGTAATACAAGTGTGTGCAAAATAATTGAGTTTTATAATTGATATAAAAGCTTAAAATTATTAAAAATAAGAGGGTCGATTTAGCCCTGCGGTATATGGTACAAAAATGATAAAATTATAACAAATATTTTACATGTTTACAATAATTAATTTTTATAGTTGTTTTTGATTAATTTTATTGGATGTATGTGAATTAATGGACTATAATAATAAATAAATAATATAGATCAATTATTGTAATATACTATGATATGAGTATGATATTGATTTGCACTGCTTGAACTCAAAGAAAAATAAAAAACTCAACATACCACACCGCAACCAAAAACTCCCCCCTGTTTGCCTCGCAACTCGGAGAAAAAAGGATCCAGATCCATGCTCCTGATTTTTGTCCTTTTGATTCTCTTCAAATCAATTCAAATTCCTGTCCAAAAACCCTCATCAAAATCACGACGAATTTGAGAAGAAAATTATAATTTTTTCCCCCGTATTCGAATTCAATTGAAAGATGATGAGCTCGATTGCCAATTGGAAAGAGAATTTGAACAAGATTGCCCACGATGTCCACGGCGACGATGGCGAAGGAGAAGAGCTTCCGATCAACGGGTTGCCCAACGGCCACAGTTCACCATACTCCGATCGCCGGCTCTCTCACAGCCTTGCTCATTCCAGATCGGGTCCTGCTTCTCCCGTGTCTAACGGAATTTCCCCTTCCCACAATTCGGAGGTGTTCTTTCTACTTAGATTCCCTCGTTTCTGGATGAGTTATTTTTGTAATCTAATTCAATTTAGTCCTTGAACTTGAATAAAACACTACGTTGCTATGCCCAATTTGTGTGTGGACATGTTTGATTGGTAGAATGCCCACATGGGTGGTGCTTTGATTTTCAGTAGTTTGAAGATTTGGCTGGGGGATATTGGTTGTGTGATATAGCTTGTGGGTATTTGAACATTGCCAGCTTAACTAGGGTATTAGGTGAAACATCATGAGAAGCACTTGAGCACTGAGCAGCAGCTCAGTGCAGATTCTACAGAAGGTATGATTTGTATGAATATGGTTTTGGGTTGGTCTTTTTTTTTTTTTTTTTTTCTCCTCAACGAGGTTAAGTGATTTTCATAGATATCCAATCCAAGACGGCGATTATGAAACCGTACCAGTCTTAGCTGCCTATTTATAATCTGTTACGACTATTCGAGTGGTTAGAATTGAAGAAAAAATAGTTTTCCCGTGATACACATAATGTAAGAATATCTGAAGGTGTATGGAATCCATTCTTGAATCTTGAACTCCCGTCTCTTAACTAAGCGGGCTGCGGATAAAAGAAACATGGTTGGCTGATCACTCCCGTCAATCAAACAGAATGATGCTTCAATTAGGCTGATGGAAATGTAGGAGACCCTGTGTAGGAACTTCGGTTGGAAGTAGATTTTTGTTCTCTTTTATATTAAAGCTCGATTGTGTTTGTGTTTGTTCTGTGAACATTGATGAATATGCACTTGGGTATTTTCTTTCTCACACATGTAGATTGAGCAGTATAAAAGGGAGATTAGGAGGCTTAAGGAATCAGAGGCAGAAATCAAGGCACTTTCCATTAATTATGCCGCGTTGCTCAAAGAGAAGGAGGTAAATGTTTGACCATTCTCAGTTTGTGATGTATGTTTTCTTTGGTCTGTGACTCTTTCTCCTCCACTGGATAGAGCTTCAGCATATCTGCTTTTGATATTTATTTTTGTTTGGTGATGCTGTTTAATGCAAGTAAGCTTGTATGTATGTTCCTGGTGATTGCTTTCAACATTACTAGAGAAACAAACGCCGAACGGGCTATTGGAGTCCTATTCATCAGTTCTCTACTAGTCAATTCCACAATCTCATGTGCACTGCATTAGTAACTAAAGGATTCAAGTTGGAAATCCCACGAACACTAGGCGCAGGCAAGGTTGGATACATGATACGCTAATTGTTTGCAATTTTATATGAACTCTCCATTGCGGAACCACAGTTTGATGCAATAAACCTAGTATGAAAGCAAGGGATTTTTTGAACATGTTAATGGTGAATGAAACAATGCAAATTTTAATTGCCATCTCTAGTATCCTTGAGACAGGGGGTTCCATGAGAATTTTCTGTGCAATATCTTCTTCTCCATACTTTCATTTTTTTTTAAAGCAGGGCATCATGTGTGTTCATCAGCGGCACTTCTTCTGTTTGCTTATTGTCTTTTTGTTGATCTTATACAACTGCATTGTATATGATTTCTGGTTGATTCTTCATCCAGTTACATTTAATTTCCCTGGGCAGGATCAGATTGCAAGATTGAACCAGGAATATGGCTCGTTGAGGCAAAATCTGGACACTGCGAAAGTATCAAGCAATGACACTTTGAGAGGATCTACAACTAGTCCAAATTGGCTGAAGGTAGTTGTTGAATCCTCTTTATTCATGATATTCAGATAACTACCACTTCATTTTTGAGTTCTCTACTATGGTTAGGACATTGAGCTCTTCAATATGGTAATGAGGTATTGACTTCTTTTGTCGTGGTGCTATGGTCATTTAAAAGCGGAATTGCTCTTCCTCTTTGTTTCTGTTGTGTAGGTAATTGGTGATCAATCTCCGAGTCGGCAACACAAGCTTGCTGCTCAAGGCAAAAATCGCTCTACTGGAAATCAACTGCATAATGGTGTTGCTACTAAACTGGAAGGCTATAGTAATGGATTTGCACATACTATCCAACCTGATGTAGAATTAAACTATGTCAATTCCATGAGCAATCAAAAGGTGATTAATGTTGGCTTCAATATCGTTCTACAATAGATTTCTCGCATGTACCCTAAGGTTCCTTACGGATACATATAGTCAATCCCACCTAGTGGGATTTGGTCATGAATATGATGATGATGATGAATAGATTTCTTATTCACCAACCGAGTTAACAGTCTTGATACTGCAAAGGTTGCAGACTTGACAATCAAAAAACATGAAGCTGTACTGCAAAGGTTATTTCATTGTTAATCTACTAGGAAGCTAACGATTACCGAGTCTTGAAAATTTTCATTATAATTTCTTGTACTATCTGAACGGACTTGACAGAGATGTATAAATGCATTCTAGGATCTTGCAGATTTGCTGGAAGAGAAAAGTCGGTTAATTGCCGATATACAGGCTAATCATGAACTTCAATTTAATCAGTTAAGGACAGAATTGCAAAAGGAGCAGGAGAAATCAACAATTGTAAAGCTTAAATTGCAAGGTGTTTTCCATCGTAGTGTAACCTTGTTATCTCAATTGTTTTTTCATGATTTCCTTGCCTTACGTCTTCATAATTTTTCCAGAGGAAGAGAAGATACGTCAGTCTTTACAGGAAGATCTCAACTCACTAAAGTCGGAGCATGACAGAGTAGGTTTTTTTTATGGTCCATGTTTGGTTAGTTTGCTATGACTGGTTAAAGTATTAGTTGGTGGTCTTTCTTTTCGCTAAGTGCAGCTATCTTGTGTCGCTTTGCAAGGGTTGGTCATAAGAGTATTCCTACCCCCTATTTAAGCTTATGACATCCAAATAGTTGTGGACTTACATTACCAAAGTAGTGCCTCTCAAATGGTACTGTTAATCCTTTCTTTTACTTTTTCAGAAATCCTTGTACATGCTGTCTTTCAGGAAAAACGGGTGAGGATGATTCATGCTATGGTTTGTGTGATTTGAGTATCTACAATACTCAAACTATCGTACTTGATCTTCCATGCATGTAATGGTCTAAATGATCTTAAAATTGACATCAGTTATCCTCCTCCTGTTACTCAGCGCAACACTATGATAATTTCTTACTTTTTCAGTTTGAAAATATTGTAGGGTAACTTGGAGATGTGTGTTGAAAGCATGTGAGTGTGTTCTACAGAATGTACCTCCAACAGGGTTTAGTTCCTTTTCTGCAAATACATAATTCGAGCGCCTTTTACTGTGATGCAGTTCAGCAGTTGCAGATTAGAAGAATGTTGTTTTATCTACTTCGTGTTTATTTCATATATTCACGGCTTACGCATCTACCTCTTTCTTTTTACTATCAGACCTCTGTCGAGATAAGCAAACTTCGCTCTGAATTGAATGACAAAGGATTACAAATTAGAAAATTGCAAATGGAGTTGGACAGAAAGGTGGATGAAGTAGATGGTGTGGAAGGTCTAAAAAGAGTAATTGCAACGCTAGAAGAGGAGAAACATAAGTTACAGGTTCATATGGTCTCTACATCCACATGAATAACATGCAGCTAATAGCAGGAACAGATTATCCGTTGGTTTGCCTGGGTTTTGCCTGCTAACTAGATGTTTTGTTGAACTTGTAGAAGGAGAAGGAAGAACTTGAAGCTGCTGTTAAAGCTAGAATGACCTCTGCAACAGCCAGTGCCAATTCGTATCCTGTGAGATGTCAATTAGAGCTCTATAGTAGTTTGAATTCTATTGTCAATTCTGTCTCAGTCCTCTTTGCCCCCGGCATTAATTAAGTGCTATAATGTGTTACCTTCTTTATGTAGCAAGCTGATTCATTGGGGAGCTCTGCTGGAAAAGATGAACTGGAGAAGTCATTACATAAGTTTGAGAAAGACTTGAAGGAAACTCGCCATAAAGCATTGCAAGAACTGGCCCGTCTTAAGCAACATTTATTAGATAAGGTTCAATGGCTCTAAAGTCCTTTGTGTTGCTTTTAGATCACTTAATCGTCTCCATATTGACAAGATTTTCTCATTTGGTCCATTCTTCACTGAATCTGGATCACAATTCGGAAACCTTAGATTCATTGTTCTCTGGCCTATTATCACTCAAATAATTATAGCTATAGTAGATGACATGTTCATGGTTGGGACGCGGGGATGGTTCCCTACAGGTTTAAGCATGAGACTAACCTCCCTCTCCAGAAACTAATCTTTTCTGGTTCTTGCTCGCCATGATAAAAAAGATTGTGAGATGAATCTATCATTTTCCACATGAATTCATTCCACTTGCTAATTTAATAGCTGGCCTGTCTAGTAAGTTGTGACCAAATTAGTTTTGGTACCTTTTTTTTTCATGGTTCAATAGTTTAACATAATTCTTCTTTTTGGAACTTTGTCTTTCGATTTAATTGACATTTATATGTTTGGTAATCTGTTACATTTTCAGCTTTTGAGCCATTTTCTTGAGCATATAAACTAAGGATAACTTGGCATGGCCGCATGGCTGCCATGTAGAAAAAAACTGTTTCTCATACTTGCTGATATATCGCTAGGAATCTGAGGAATCGGAGAAGATGGATGAGGACAGCAAAATTATTGAGGAACTGCGGCAAAATGCTGAACATCAAAAGGCCAGAATAGTGAGTTTGGAGAGATCTCTACAACAGGCATATGCAAATCAGGAAGAAATAAAGTCGACTAACGTCAGTGAACTTCAGAAGTCCAAAGAAATAATTGAGGACTTGAAGGAGAAACTTGGTGGATGCGTGCGAGTAATCGATGGCAAAAATGTTGAGCTTTTGAATCTGCAAACTGCTCTTGGCCAGTACTACGCTGAAATTGAAGCAAAGGTTCTCCATTAATTTGACTTTTTAACTATTGAGGAATTCGGTATTCTTGATGCCATGGCTTCAGAATCTTTATCTTCATGATCTTTGGTATGCATAGGAGCGTATAGAAGGTGATTTATCCGTAGCACGAGAAGACTGTGCTAAACTTTCTCAACTTTTGAAGGTACTTATTATGTTGGTTTTTGAATATTTTATTTCCCAATACCTCAAATCACATACATGCATGCTTAAAAAAGAAAGTTAAAAACCTTACCCTCATAGCTTCAAAGCAAAGGTAAGAGTTATTTTGTTGCTTTCACTCATTGACATAGTTAAAGTACAAAACTGGGCAGGATGTAGAAAAATTATGTCATGTATTATTCCTGTTTTCTACAAAGCTCGAATCATTCTTTTCTCTGTAGATTTGTGGCCTTATATTTTAATTGTTTTTAGCCTTCACTGATGTGAATTGGATGCAAAATCTTGCAGGGAAATAGACTTATATTAGTTGTAGGAACTTTCTTATTATACTTATTTTACTGTCGGGGAACATATGTTGTACTTTACTGAAGATGCAACAGCATGCATTTACTTTAGGTTTCAAATCAGCAAGTTGAAGAAACAAGGAGGGAAAAAGAGGAAATCTCAACGAAGCTTGCCCAATTGGAGGGAGCGCTAGTAGAAGCCAAGAATCGAGTGATTAAAATTGAGGACGACAATGCCAAACTACGGCGTGCTCTAGAGCAGAGCATGACAAGGCTCACTCGAATGTCGGTGGATTCAGATTTTCTAGTTGACAGGTTAGTGTCCTTTAATCTGAATAACAGCACACCTCGCCATAGACATGGGAAACCGGTAATGCTTCTGTTCTGCTTGGAAATTTATAGGATAGCTAAACTTCAGAATACAAGTCAGAGGATAAAGTTGTGTTTGGTTTGAACCGTTTCTAGTTTTTGTGTTTTCTGTTTTGCAGAAGATAGAAAACGTGTCTGATTTGAATACGTTTTCTGTTTTTACTGAAAACTAAAAACTGAAAACTGAAAACAAAAAACAGATAAACCAAATAGCGCCTAAACTTTGGAACCATTTGGTTATGTTCATTTCTTTGTTGTCCGTTACAGTATAACGAAGTTAAATGGAGTAATGTAGTATTTTTTTTTAATTATTTTCTTGTGGGACTGTCAATTTGGGTGACTCGGTTACTCGTTCAGGCGCATAGTCATCAAATTGTTGGTGACCTACTTCCAGAGAAATCATAGTAAAGAGGTACCATGCTTATTCTTCTGCAATGAAAAAGATCAGAATTACTACTACCCTAGATAGATTATGGTGTTTACCTTCTAATGTGTTGATATTGCTTTGGGGTAGAACAGGTTCTTGATCTTATGGTTCGCATGCTGGGATTCTCTGATGAAGACAAGCAAAGGATAGGTGCCGCTCAGCTAGGTGCTGGTAAAGGCGTCGTTCGCGGTGTGTTAGGCTTTCCTGGCCGTCTTGTTGGTGGCATCTTGAGTGGAAGTTCCCCTGGAGCACAAACAAACTCGGCCTTCGAAAATCAGGTGATCCTTTTCAATTTCATTGCCATGTTCTAGCGCTGCAACAACAACAACACGACCATTTCCCACTCGGTGGGGTCGGTCACACTTATCCATAGAATACATGCACACAAGATCCGATAAGTTTAATACGCTAATTGTCGACTATCTAACATAAACAGCTCTAATCTAATAAGACGATTATGTTTGCGCAAACAAAGAAACAACAATGTATAACAATGGAGAAAGTTATATAGAATGCAAAAAACAAAGCTAAAAGGGTGCAGATGACATCAGTAAGAGCAGAAAAGACAAAACCGCTGACATCAGCGACAGATTTGAGCCATTGATGATTGTAAATCGAGTGGTTGCAGTTCGTTGTCACTGTTCTTGACATTGTTTTTGGATATATAATCTGCCCCTATAACAATAATAATAAACCATATCACAATATATATAATAAATAATTATCCAGCAGAAGGCTAGCAAACGCTAATAAATAGCAGTGTATGAGAATGTATAAAAACACGGCAGCAAAGACTCAGTAAATCATCCATCCAACAATTATACTATAATACAATAAATAATCATATACCAACTTATGATGATGAATAATATGGCCACAAGCCGTGTTCTAGTGCTACCTTACCCGAAAAGCACCTACGGGATTTTACTTTACAGAGTATGACTATGCCATTTCTATTTTTTGGGCTATCTGCTGGTGTGTTTTGCAATTTGCTAATCAGATAAAACCCTCTAATCCAATATGACCTATTTGGATTGAGATTAAGTGGTGGGAAAAGAAAGGGACGGAAATGATTCACCTCGTTTTGGAAAAAAAAAAAAAAAAAACAGATGGTGAAATCCTTTACCGGTTAACAATTTCGTTACTATGGAAACTATGCTTAATATACACTTGTTTGCCAGTCCTTTGCAGATCTTTGGGTTGACTTTCTTGTTAAAGAATCCGAAGAGAGAGAAAGGAGGGAGTCAATGCAAGCGGCTGGCAGATCGGACGGTGATCCACGTGCTACAAGTCCAACGATGGACCCTCCTCCGTCGGTGCCCGATAATAGAACAAGTGAAATCGGACGTCCCGGTGGTTTTCTCTCCATAGCAAGACCACCTTTGAATACATCCAGATCACCATATGACCATTCTAGTTTACAGCAATATGAGCAAACGGGTTCTGAGTTTTCCACTGTGCCTCTGACCCCATCTGAGACCAGTCCTTGGAGCTCAAAGCAGATCCCAAAATACTAAATATATTCCCAGACATGTATAAATGGGACAATCTCATATGCTTCCTTTTTGTATTCTTTTATCCCTTAAATTCAATTATACATATGATTTCGAAAATGTACATGCTAAGATCCATTTTGCCCCCTGGATGACAGTGCGACAATGGTTCAATATAGCACATCCACGAGGTCTGAAATCCCAGAAATCAAATCAACATTATGAAAAGAATAATGAACTTCAATTACTCGTGTGCAAAGCAGAGAAATTTCGTATCAGAGCTTCGACAGAGTTTGAGCAGGATATCAAAAACTAGAAAGGAGCAATGGCGAGTAGCAGTAGTAGCAGCCATCAAAATAAAGGTAACATGATCTCTGTCAAAGGTCTCATCACGGAGTGGTATGTCCGGTGATGAAATTCATCGAGGAATAGATGTCTTAGTTTTTCAGTTGGGGGAATTATAAGGGACGGGGTTCTTCTAGAACTGAAGGACCGACAAGACAAGATTATGCCAAGAGTCTAACCCCAACGGGAGAGTCGGAGGGATATCTTTCTTGGACAAGAGGTCTGAGAAAGTTCCAGATGAAAGGTTTGATGATTTGTAGGCCAGGAGGGATGCGAAAGATATTGTTGATCTTATGGGGTCAGTACCACCCGTTAATTAGAGAAAACGTAACTGACCAACGACTAACTGTCCGACCTACGCCATCCACTAGTCGTTTAGTACGAGGTTTTGTGCTACTAAAAATAAATAAAAAAAATAAAGTTGCGCCTCTAAGATAAGATCAGCTATAACATTCATCAATTGATATCGGAGTGAGGTTGCAAATTCGAGTTTCTCGGGCTGATGCTGGAGGGTCAGCACTTGTCTATTGCCGTCAGCAAGCCTAATCTGTTCTACGAGCATTGCCAAAATTTGTTGCCAAAACTATTTTACAATGCCAAGCTTAAATTTTTCTTCATAAAAAAATCTCCATTTGTTTAGGAGTCGGAGAGTTTCAATGAAGAAAAATGCACATTAACAAGATGCAAGAATTTAAACAATTCTTCAAAATATAACCCCAAAATTTTATATTAAATTAAACCCCAATTACCCACTAGTAAATCAATATAACAAGTCTAGTACTACAATTACCTTCCTTTTCCGAAGAAAAATAAATAAATAATAATAATTATTACTAAGGGAAAAAAAAAAAAAACTATGATCTTCTCCGATTATCCGGGTACTGAGAAAGGGGGACGACCTCGGCCAACGGCGTGGAAAGCGGCGTCGGGAGGGGAGAGTTCCGGCAAACAGGGCAAGAGCCGTTGAGGCGAAGCCAGGCGTCGAGGCAGCAGAGGTGGAAGAAATGGCTACAATCGGGCATCATCCTCAGCATTTCGGCCTCCTTGTAATCACAGAGGCAGATCGAGCACATAGACCCATCACTCGCGTTGAGGGTCTTCTTCTTCGAGTAAGGGAACTTGGGGTAGGAATTGATGATGGACTGGTGAAGCCCAACGACGTTGCTGGAGGACTGACGGTTGTTGTTGTTTTCGTCGTCGTCGTCGTCGTCTTCGGCGACGAAGATGATGCGGGGGAGGACGATGCCGCCGTCGGAGGAAGAAGGATTCGGAGGAGGTGGGTTCCGTCGGTGGTTGTTTTGGTGATGTGAGCGGCAGCAGAGGTAGGAGGATAGGATTAGGGTTGAGATGAGGACAAGGAACCCGAAGGCGATGGCTATGGCGTACCCGAGCCCGATGTCTGAGAGGCTATGGGAGAAGGTGAAGGCGGTGGTCGTGTGGGTGGATGGGAAGGAGATTGTCTGCGGTGGCGGTGGCGGTGGCGGTGGCGGCGGCGGTGGCG
>JAOWBR010172714.1:0-11271 GCA_028571145.1 Dionaea muscipula
AACCATGTTTGGTTAGTGAAAATTGGTTTAAAGTTTGAAAACTTTGAAAACCGAGGGTTTGATAAAAGAGATGAACAAACTGATTTGAATTATTTGAGTGGGTTATCATAGTCCAAAATTCATGAAATTTGGTGGGAATGCTCATTAAGATGCCATGTCAAAATCTGGAAAGTTTCGTGTCATTCGAACGAACTGTTTGAAAGTTACGTTCGAAATGGTGTGAATTGTCAAAATTGGGGCTGTTCCACGTTTGCCCACTTAAAAAATCGTATAAAATTCGTCACACGTCAGAAGTGACTTCAAAATTTTCCTCATAGCCCAGTGGAAAGGGGAGAGGGAAAGGAGGAGGAGGAGATCCTGGGTTCTATTTTCCGTGGCTTCAAAATTTTATTTTGAGGGTATTAAAAGGAATCTAGGTGAGCCCTGGACCAGGCAGGGTCAGGACCAGGCGAGCTTGCATGGATGGTCAAACCATGCGACCCCTGGTGGTCAACCCAGGCGAGCATTGAAAATATTTAAAAAAAATGATGGTATTAGGATTTGAACCTAGATCAAATAGATACAAACACTTGTCATATCCACTTGGTCTACCACAATTACTTTAAGTAATTATGGCAAATGAATTATTTATTAAAGAAATGAGTTGTTAAAAATGACAATAATGACTAGGAGGGTCGGAAAATGTTCGGGATGGTCCCGGAAGTCGGTTTTTGGTGAAGTTGGGGTTCGGAGACCCTAAGAAAGAGATTTTCACCGTGATTTTTACGGCGGGGGTAAAATGACGGTTTTAACCCTCGGGCTCGGGAATTGGCCAAGAGGGTCAAAAAATCCTCGGGATGGTCCCGAAAGTCGGTTTTTGGTGAATTTAGGGTTCGAGGACCCTAAAAAAGAGATTTTCACCGTGATTTTGGTGTCAGAGGTAAAATGACGGTTTTACCCCTAAGGTTCGAAAAGTGATACAAAAGGTCTGAAAACACTCGGGATTGACCCGAAAGTGAACACGGGCTATTCTTAGGGTGCGGGAACCCTAAAAATCGGATTTTCGATCGTCGGGATAAAATGACGGTTTTACCCCTATGGCTCATAAAGTGATCCGAAAGGTCTGAAAACACTCGGGATTGACCCAAAAATGAACACGAGCAATTCTTCGGGTGTGGGAACCCTAAAAATTGGGTTTTCGATCGTCGGTGTAAAATGATGGTTTTACCCCTAGGGCTCGGAAAGTGATCCGAAAGGTCTGAAAACACTTGGGATTGACCCGAAAGTGAACACGAGCAATTTTTAGGGTGTAGGAACCCTAAAAATTGGATTTTCGATCATCGGAGTAAAATAGCGGTTTTATCCCCGGGGCTCAGAAAGTGATCCGAAAGGTTTGAAAACAACCGGGATGGACCCGAAAGTGGGGTAATGATGACTTTTAAGGATCAGGGACCTTAAAAAATATAGTTTTTACGGAGATTGGTTGTCGAGGGTAAAATGACGGTTTTACCCCCCGGGACATGAACGAAGGTTAAAGAGGTCCAAGACCTTAGGGATGGCCCTAAAAACAAACATGAAACAGAATTTCACGATTGTGAATGCATCAATGGATGTCATGCATGCATAATTTTGAAAATGTAGTGCAACAGTGTCCTTGGCTAGGCCTCCGTAGCCAAGTGCACGTTTTAAAAACATGTGCTTTTGGGGCATGCCCTCTCCATAGGCATGGAAATGAGTAGGTCGAAAAATGGGATGTCCACACTGGGTCGAAACGGGATGGGTCGAAAACTTAAAAAACTACAAACGAGGCGGGGCGGTCCGAGTCCAAAAAAAACGGTCCGGTCTGAGTCCGGGTCGGGTTCAAAACAGGTCCAATTGAAAACTAATTTGTCAGGTTTTTCAACAAATTAAAAAACAATCAGGGCCTAGGTTCGGTTCTGGGTCCGTGTAAAACGGTCCGGGTCCGGTTCGGATCCTGCTAAAAAAGATTTCAATCCGAACTGACCCGTCCTGTTGTATTTCAAAACAAGTCGAGTCCGAGTCCGCGTATTTTACACTCGACTCGGACCGTGCCCACCCATATTCGGGAGGTCTGAAAATACTCGGGATGAAGCTGAAAGTGGGTATGGCCAACTTTTAGGGTGTAGGAACCCTAAAAGTCAGATTTTCGGTCGTTTGGGTAAAATGATTGTTTTACCCCTCGTGATTGGACAGTGGTCCGAGAGGTTTGAAAACCCTCGGTATAGACCCTAAACATGAACATGAAACTAAAATTTATGATTTGAATCAGAGAATCAATATACAAATGCATCGATGGATGTTATGAATGCGTAATTTTG
Organism: Dionaea muscipula; assembly: GCA_028571145.1. Lineage (NCBI taxonomy): Eukaryota > Viridiplantae > Streptophyta > Magnoliopsida > Caryophyllales > Droseraceae > Dionaea > Dionaea muscipula. The sequence goes on from JAOWBR010172714.1 coordinate 2,319, forward strand.
AAAATATGATATTGTCGTGCCTTTGACTAAGCCTCCGTAGCCAGGTGTACATTTTGAAAATATGAGTTTTTTGGGACATGCCCTCTCCTTAGACACGGAAATGCGTAGATCGAAATTAGGATGTCTACAGAATGCCCGTTATTGGTTGAGTCGGTAGTTGCGCCGGAGCGGAAGACCGACGAAAACCACTACCCTTAGAGGACATGTTTTCGATTTGCTCATTGGAGAGTTGAATATGCAATAATGCATGCTGATGTCATGCATGAGGTCACAAAGCACTGAAAATTTCACGACCTATTTTTTCATTAACCGGTCCATGTATTTAACATGAAAACCGGTTGGCACATTTGGTAAGAGGCATGGAATGGCATGGGATTGGGTTGGGGTTCAAACCCCACATGTTGTGTTTTTGTGGCCCAATTTTGATTTTTAGGTTTTGTCTTGACTTGGAAAATTACCCATTTGCCCCTTGAATCCCTAGTTGGCATTTTAATCCCCTAAACCCCTTCGGTTCAGCCCCCACATCTCATTTCTCCCTCTCTCTCTCTCGTCCACTTTCTCCTCCTCCATCTCCTATTCTTCTCTTCTTCATCTCTTCCAATCCCTTCACTTCCTTAAGGTCCCTTGGAGTTTGGCATCACCATTGGAGCTTGGAGAAGGAGGTTGGCATCATCATCATCCCCATCATCATCTTCATCCCCATTCCTCTTTTCAAAAGTGAGATTTTTAGTTTTCACCTTCTTGAGCTTGAATCCTTGGTGGATGGCTGTGTGGTGGTGGAATGAGGTTTGTCTTTGCGTCATTGACATGTTGGGGTGTTGATTGAGGGGTTGGGTTAATGCATTTTCTGATTTTCGGCATGGGATTTGTGAATTTGGGGGTTTTGTAGAGTTTTTGTGTTTAAATCTTCATTTTCGTCCTTCAGATTGAATCCCATGTTTAGCCATGTTTTTGAGCTTGTTTTGGGTTGATTTTCATGCCATTTCATGTGCCAATGTGGGTAGATTCGATTGGGTTTGTTTTGGATGAAGTTTGATTGAGTTTGGAATGGTTTGAGTGCATTCTCGGCCGATTCTGGGCGAAACACGCCCATGCCCACGGGCATGGCCGTGTTTTGGCCAGAACTGTACGAGGCGTGCCTCGCCTGGACAGAACATGGGCGTGCCCCGTGTGTGCACGCCCGTGTTTAATTGCACGATTTGTGTCCAAAAAGGACAGTGTCGCACACGGCCGGCCAGGGGGGGCTGTATACTCGGGCACAACCGTGTTCTTCCTAGAACGCCGTTTGGGAAGTTTTTCCCGCATTTCTCGATCGTGCCTTGATCCCGGATTGTTTAGGACGCGTGTAGGACCCGCTAAAAGCATGTCTTAGGGGTTTAGCGTCCGATGTGTGTTCGGTTGACTTGTTTGACCTCGGTTTTGTGATGTTTTTTCGTTTGACTTGTGGTTTAGGCTCCGACGAGGTTTCGGCCATCGATGAGTGCATGAGCTAGACTTAGCACCTTCCGAGGACTCAGGTGAGGTGATGTACACTAAACCTAAGCCTATTACATGTCATGATTATTGCTTAGTACCATATACCGTTGGCATATGCGGTACCATTGTGTTATGTAGTATAGTCCACATGTCGGTTTCCTTTTTTACGATCTATGTAAGGTGGTCGTGCTATTATATCCTATTTTTTCAGCTACGACCTGGTCATGATTCCTTCTTTGCATGTGGACTCGCATTGATATCATTTCTCTTCCATTGGCATATCATATGGTTCTGATTTAGGCATAGGGTGTGGTGGCCTCTATGTCCTATGCAATAAGTGGGTCCTAAGCTCAAAGGAGAGACTCTGGCTGTTTGGGGAACATACCCACTAGGGTGACCCTGGCGTCGTAAAGTCCAAAAGGGAATTGTCGGACGACAACGACCCTGGACGGATCTACTAGGATGGCTTCCTACCCGGTGGCCATAGTTGGGGGAGGAATGCTTAATTAGATTAGGTACCCTTGACAGATATGCATGTACACCCCCATATGACCGTTGATCTGTTATTGGTATATATTTATACTCTCACCGCATGATTTTTCTTTATAGGTCTGGCATATCTCCCGCATAGTTTTCCCTTTATGGGTCTTGGTTTATCTTCTGCATGATTTCTCTTCGTGGGTCTTGATATTCCCTATGCATAATTCTGTTTACTTTCTATCATTACCTAGTGTGGGTTGTGGCTTTATTTTCCGGGTACCTTTGTACGGGACTAGTCCTGACGAGTTATAGGTACCGTGGTCTGGTTATTATGTTTGATTCACCACCAATCACACTTAGCCGTGTTTAGCCATTTTGTTCCTGTTATAGTATGCCACTAGTCTATTTACTCACCCGTGTACATCCCCTGATTGAACAATTTGGTGTAAGTGAGCTGATTGAGAGCTAGGAGGATGACCAGCGAGACGGGGCACACCTCTTAGGCATCATTTTTGGTTCATATGTACCATTATTGGTTGTATGTTCATAGTGCATTTTTGAGACACTTGGAACATTAGAAATTTTGGACTGTTTGATGACTTAGATCATAGACTTGTGATTGTGTTTCCCCGTGTGGATTTTTTATCACTATTTCCCTATGTGGGTCTTGGCATGTTCCCCGATGTGGGTCTTAGACTTGATGATTTTTCCCCGTAGCGGATCTAGAATTTTCTTCCGCATGTTTAGTGCTAGCTCTCATGATTGTGATTCATGATTAGTGTTTTCCCGTGATTTGGGTATGATATTCTAGGCTTGCGTGACACGTGGGTGACCCCAATGGGTCACGTGTCGGTCACACCCGGGAGGGGGTGTGACAGTTGTGGTATCAAAGCCTAGGTTCCAATCTAGAATGAGATTTTGTTGTGACTTGATTTGGGACTTAGGCGTTGCATGATAAGTGAACTCTTTGTTAGTGCACCGTAGATTAGATTTTTCACATGATGCGTGTTATGGTTCTTAGAACAGAGGCCCGTGTCCCGGTATTCGCTAGGTACGTTCTCGTTTCATTCTAGTTAGTAGTTGACTTAGTACTTGTCTTGGGCGCATTTTGGACTTTATTTTTCCATAGAACGCGATGGTAGCCACAAGGCGCACCGGTGAGCATTCGGCGACTTCCGCCAACCACCATCGGCCACTGAGGGCTCCGCCAGGACTTGGTGGTGAGGTCGGTGGGACGAGCACGCGACGTGAGGATCTCCACCACTTGATGAGAGAGGCGGAGTGGTCACACTTGGGCCAGTCGAGTACGCCGAGTTTCAGCAGTTCCAGCTGATGACTGATCAGGAGCGAGAGCAGTTTAAAGCGTTCCAAAGATTCATGGCTTCTCAGGGACCTCCCCGAGCGGAGGCAACTCATCAGGAGCAAGCTGTTGGACCTGAGGAGGAGCATGTGGAGTAAGCTCCACCACTGATGCATGCCGCTAGAGCTGCAGCCCGTGCACCTCAGCCTGAGGAGGTACAGGGTAAGATGTTTGAGTGGTTCTTGGGTACCGATCCTCCCAAGTACAGGGGATCGGGAGACCCCATTGAAGCTGAAAATTGGCTCATGGAGGTCGAGAAAGTTCTCAAAAGGATTGGGTGCCCACGAGAGTTTTAGGTATCCAATGCCTCATTCCAGTTGAAGGACGATGTAGAGTTTTGGAGGCAGAGCATCGAGAGGAAGATTGAGGGGCGAGAGCAAGAGTTGACCTGGGAGGCTTTCGTGCAAGAGTTCCATGGGAAGTACTTCACGGTCTACGTGAAGGCTGAGAAGAAGGCGGAGCTTCTGTCCCTGAAGCAAGGTGACATGAAGATCCCGACATATACTGCCAAGTTTGCTGAGCTGTCACGGTTTGCACCAGAGTTGGTGGCAACCGAGGAGGACAAGATGTTCTTATTCCTCAAGGGGATGGACCCGGACCTTCAAGTTCTAGTTCCTTAAGGGGATAGACCCGGAGCTTCAGGTTCTTGTTCGAGGCCTCTGATGTTTTTCACTTCCTGATAAGGTGGAGAGAGCCGCCAACATCGAGAGAGGCCTGGTGATTCAAAAAGAGGCCGGACAGAAGAGGCTTAGAGAGACTCCCATTGCGAGTCAAGGAGGCGGTTCTGGGAGCACATTCAAGAAGAACAAGCACAAGCAGACTCCCACTTTCAGCCAGTCAGGATCAGTCCAGAGCCGTCCACCCTAGTGCCAGAGATGCGGTCAACGCCACTCACGTGGCTACCGATGTGATGGGACACATTTAACCTGCCGTAGCTACGGTAATCCTGGACACATTGCCGCTCATTGTCGGTTCAGACCCACTCAGAGCTTAGGACAACAGACGCAGTCAGTTCATTTTAGTTCTCAGGGACAGGGGAGATCTCAGGACACCCAGAGACAGCAGACCACCTCACAGGCCACTGTTCAGAGGCCCCAGCCTGCACCCGCACAGACAAACAGGAAGGGGAAGGGAGCAGCATCCGGATTGGAGAGACCACTGATTCCTAGACGGGTGTATGCACTCACGTGAGAGGAGGCGGATGCATCCCCCATCGTTGTGCAAGGTATTCTTCCTATTGCTTCAGTACCTTAAAGTGTTTTGTTTGATTCCGGTGCTACTCATTCCTTTGCTTCTCCTGCATTTTTGCAAGCATTGTTTGTTCCTGTTTTGCCATTGGATGTGAATTTGTTAGTGTCCACTCCTGGTCCTACTGTTGAGTTGAGTCAAATTTGTTATGGATGTGATGTGGAAGTTTATGGGAAGAAGTTGCCGGTAGATGTGATTGCTTTGAACTTGCACGGTTTTGACATGATTCTAGGGATGGATTGGTTAGGCAACCATCATGCAAGATTGAACTGTCATGAGAAGAGGGTGTACTTCTCACAATCGGGGGAACCCGGGTTTATTTTTGAGGGTGAGAGACAATTGAGACCCGCATGTTTGATTTCCGCCTTGCAAGTATCCAAGATGTTGAGGAAGGGTTGTGAAGGCTTCAGAGTCTACGTGGTTGAGACCACAAGTGATGAGTCTAGGTTGGAGGACATTCTCATTGTGAATAAGTTCGCGAATGTCTTTCCCGAGGATCTTCCTGGACTTCCACCTGACCGAGAGGTGGAGTCTGTGATCGATTTGTTGCCGGATACGAGGCCCATCTCCAAGGGCCCGTATAGGGTGGCACCGTTGGAGTTGAAGGAGTTGAATGCACAACTTCAAGAGTTGTTGGAGAATGGATTAATCCATCCTAGTATGTCACCGTGGGGTGCACCAGTTTTGTTTGTTAAGAAGAAGGATGGAAGCATACGGTTGTGCATAGACTACCACGAGATCAACAAGGTGACGGTGAAGAATAAGTATCTGTTGCCGAGGATCGATGACTTGTTTGATCAGCTTCAGGGAGCCAAGGTCTTCTCCAAGATTGACTTGAGATCTGGGTACCATCAGTTGAAGATCAAGGAGGGATACATTCCCAAGATGGCTTTCCGGATACGCTACGGGCATTACGAGTTTCTAGTTATGCCTTTTGATCTAACTAATGCCCCGGCGGCGTTTATGGACATGATGCATAGGGTTTTCAAACCCTATTTAGACCGGTTCATCGTGGTGTTCATCGATGATATTCTGGTCTATTCCAAGAGTGAAGTTGAGCACGCCGAGTATTTGAGGATGACACTTCGGACTTTGAGAGAGCAGCGGTTGTTTGCCAAATTCAAGAAGTGTGAATTTTGGCTTAATCATGTGGCGTTCCTCGGCCATGTGATTAGCAAGGATGGAGTGTCGGTTGACCGGAAGAAGGTTGAGACGGTATAGAATTGGCCACATCCTTCCAATGTTTCTGAGGTCCGCAGTTTCTTGGGCATGGCCGGCTACTAACGACGGTTTGTGGAAAGCTATTTCACCATTGCCTTACCACTCACCGGACTCACGAGGAAAACGGTCAAGTTTATTTGGTCTGATGCTTATGAGCAGAGTTTTGTTAAGTTGAAGAGAAGATTGACTTCGGCACCAATTCTTGCCTTGCCCACGGAGGGAGGCAACTTTGTGATCTACAGTGACGCTTCTTTGAAAGGGTTAGGATGTGTGCTCATGCAGCATGGATGAGTCATAGCCTATGCCTCTCGACAGTTGAAGCCCCATGAGAAGAATTATCCCACCCACAACCTTGAACTTGCTGCAGTTGTGTTTGCATTGAAACTGTGGAGACGCTACCTCTATGGTGAGTCTTGTGAGGTGTTCACGAATCACAAAACCTAAAAGTACATCTTCACTCAAAAAGAGTTGAACTTGAAACAGCGGAGATGGCTTATGCTTTTGAAAGACTATGACTTAACCATTCAGTACCACCCCGACAAGGCCAATGTGGTAGCTGACGCGTTAAGCAGGAGGACAGGTGGCAGTGTGGCGTGCTTGACTCTTCAGTCGTGTTTGATCGAGGAGTTCAGGAGGTTGGAGATCCAGCCAGTCAGAGAGAGTGTGGATGGTTTGATGAGTCAGTTGACTGTTCATCCGACCATGAGAGATTGGATTCCGACGGCTCAGAGAGAGGACCCTGAGTACCGGAGCATCATTGACAGCATGCCTGACAGAGCAGACTCAGATTTTTCAGTGACACCAGATGAGATGTTGAGATTCTGAGGTAGAGTTGTTCTTCCAGACCATGAGGAGTTGCGCACGACGTTATTGATCGAGGCGTATAACTCTTGGTTCAATGTTCATCCAGGATCCACCAAGATGTATCGGGACTTGAGAGAGAACTTTTGGTGGTGTGACATGAAGAAACACATTGCAGAGTTTGTGGCTCAATGCCTTGTGTGTCAGCAGGTCAAGGCAGAGCATCAGAGACCCGCTGGCAAGTTGCAACCATTGTCGATCCCGGAGTGGAAGTGGAAACACATCACCATGGATTTTGTGACCAAGTTGCCGACCACCCGGAATGGGCACGATGTGGTGTGGGTGATTGTGGACTGACTCACGATGTCGGCACATTTCTTACCTGTAAAGGTAACGTTTTCATTGGAGCGTTTGGCTCGATTATACATGAGGGAGATCATCAGATTACATGGTACCCCCGTGAGCATTGTTTCCGATCGTGACCCACGTTTTGTTTTAAAATTTTGGAGTGCTCTTCACAAAGCGTTCGGGACGAGATTGAGTTTCAGCACCGCATATCATCCACAAACAGATGGCCAGTCCGAGTGTATGATTCAGACACTAGAGGACATGTTGCGGGCTTGTGCACTTGAGTGGAAGGGGAACTGGGACGACCAGTTACCTCTGATGGAGTTTTCATATAACAACAGCCATCATTCTAGCATTGATATGGCTCCGTATAAGGTATTTTACGGTAGAAAATGTAGATCTCCTAGTTGTTGGTACGAGGTTGGTGAGCGACAGTTGCTTGGACCAAACTTGGTTGAGGATGCAAGTCAGAAGATTGCATTGATCAGAGAGAAGTTATTAACTGCGCAGAGTCGCCAGAAGAGCTACGCCGACAACCGGCGCCGTGAGCTTGAGTTCAAGGTTGGTGATAAGGTGTTGCTCAAGGTGTCTCCATGGAGAGGCATGATCCGTTTTGGCCGGAAGGGGAAGCTCAGTTCCCGTTTCATTGGACCGTTTGAGGTGCTTGAGAGAGTTGGAGCAGTCTCATACCGGTTGGCTTTGTCGCCTAGCTTAGAGGGAGTTCACAATGTCTTTCATGTCTCCATGCTAAGGAAGTATGTTCATAGCCCGACTCATGTGATAGATTTTGAGCCTTTGCATGTGAGGGAGGACTTGACATACGAAGAGCAACCGGTGGAGATTTTGGATCGCAAGGACACGGTGCTCCGCAACATGACGGTTCCTCTGGTCAAGGTGTTGTGGCGGAATCAAGCGATTAAGGAAGCCACTTAGGAGCGCGAGAATGAGATGCGGGAGAATTACCCGCACATGTTTGTAGGTTAGTTCAGATTCTTGATTTTGTTTCTTTTCCGTGTTGTTCCCCTTTGAGTAGAGTTCTTTCGAATTTCGAGGACCAAATTCCATTAAGGGGGGAAGGATGTCACGACCCACTTTTTCATAAACCCGGTCCATGTATTTAACATAAGAACCGGTTTGACACACTTGGTAAGGCACATGAATGGCATGATGATGGACCATGGATCAAATCCCCCATGTCCCAATTTTAACCCCAATTTAATTTTTGGGTTTTATTTGACTTGGGAAATTACCCAAATGCCTCTAGGGTATTTGAAAACCCTTTTTGAATCCCCTAAACCCTCATCTCAGCCACCACACCCTCATTTCTCTTCTCTCTCTCGTGCAACTCTTCATCCTCCATCTCCTCTCCTTCTTTTTTTCATCCCTTCCATCCTCTTCACTTTCTTAAGCTTCCTTGAGTTAGAGCATCACCATTGGAGCTTGGAGAAGGAGATTAGGACCTTCATCATCATCACCATCATCATCTTCATCCACATTTCATCTCCCAAAGGTGAGACCTTTAGTTTTCTTCCTCATGGGCTGAATCCATGGTGGATGGTTGTGTGGTTGTGGATTGAGGTTTTTTTTTGTGTCATTAGCATGTTGAGGGGTTGATTGAGGGGTTGGATTCTTTCATTTTCGGATTTTGAAGCATTGATTCATGGATTTGGGGATTTTGGGTGTGTTTGGGGTTAAACCCCTCATTTTCGTCTATTGAATTGTGTACCATATTTGAGCTAGTCTTGGACCATATTTTTAGTTGATTTTCATGCCATTCCATGTGCCAATGTGGTTAGGATTGAGTGGGTTTGCATTGGGTGAAGTTTGAATGTGATTTGGGGCGTTTTCGTGTGATGGCTGGGCGAAACACGCCCCATATTCAAGAACATGGGCATGTTTCGGGCATGGGAACAAACCCGTGCATGGCCTGGACAGAACACGGCCATGTTCTCCCAGAACACGCCCGTGTTCAATATGCAATTAGTGTCCAACAACGAAAGTGTCGCACACGGCCGGGCC